>JAXMNL010002594.1:0-10848 GCA_035128595.1 Eptatretus atami
TCCACGGGCCTCGGCTATTATATTAAAAAAAGAAAAGAGAGACAGAGCGAGGGGGTGAAAACCTAAGTCTGTCACCTTCAGTGGCAGAGTGGTAAAACAAATCCTTGATAAAAACACATCAATTAAGCATTATCTTCAGATGATAAGACCATCTGCAGAGCATAAGGTTAACAATGACTTTTGATTTGATTTAGATTTCACCAAAAATATTAAAAAAAAATCTTTCCAACAATTCCCAAATGGCGCTAAACCTGAACCGCAAGCCGTGCCGAAGCCTCCTAGCTTATGGGGTATCTTCCCATTCTTTGAGCTGTTTAAATGGGACTCAACTGTCCTGGCAAAATCATTCAAGGCATCATTGCATTACACACACTAGAAATGGAAAAACTGAAGGAAAATATTGAACCAAGGCATTGAAAGACATTTGCCATGGACCGTACCCAAAGAGGCAGTGTGCAATCACATGCTTTTGCATCTGGGTATACATCAAAGCGCGATCTGGAGACTTCCGATAGGAATGAAAGAGCCATGGAGTGTTCTGTACACTTCATAAATGCGGCCATAATAAAATCATTTCACTTTTCCTCGATGTCTAAATTTATGCTCAATACAATTCACGGTCTTGCGAAGGGATGTTAAGAACCATTTCTTTGGAAGTTTTTATTTAAAATTAAATACTGGCATTGATGTCCATGTGTGCGCTTACTTTGTGCACTTGGTGAACACAGGCGATGATGGACTGATTGAACATGGACTGCATAACGTTATCAAGTGCCAAAGTGATGCAAGAACAGAGATACTGCTCACCATGCTCACTTTGCTCTTTGAATCTCTTATCTGGGAGGGCATTACATCAAAAAAGCATGAAATCACTGAGGGCAGCATATGGCATCTCTCTGGTATAGAACAATAAAAATTAATAGGACATCTCTCAAACCAAAAAAAAGGTCTTTAGGTGGGGATACATCGATACTTGTGGAAGAGCTAGAACACTGAACGGATGAGGACGTGCACAGGATATAAAAGAACAGCACAAGATTAGGGATGGAGGGAGACAAATAGCTGAGGTGAAGGACAAATAGAGGAGGCGTGGAAAAAACAAATGGTGTGGGAAAGAATGGGAGTAGGAAAGGATGCATGGTGTGGGACAGGATGGATACAGAAGGAAAACTTCAGAAGAAAAAAATGGAAATTTGGAAGGGAGAGCTGGGGGGATCGTGTGGGATAGGGGTAACGAGGTAGAAAAGATGAGGTTTTGGATGGGATATCTGAGTGATGGTGAACAGCCGTCGTTGAAGACTGGAGGGGAATGAGCATTTGAAAGATAATGTGGAAGTTGGGTTTCCACAGGTGTCAAAAAATGAGGAAACAAAATGAGTGGGAGGATCAGTGCTCCTAGATTTTGGAAGTTAGGTTGATGGTGGACCACCTGCCGATCGATGCTCCTGGATTTTGGGAGTTAGGGTTGATGGTGGACCAGCTTGCGATCGATGCTCCTGGATTTTGGGAGTTAGGGTTGATGTGGACACTGCGATCGGTGCTCCTGCGATTTTGTGAGTTAGGGTGATGGTGGACACAAGCGATCGATGCTCCTGGATTTTTGGGAGTTAGGGTTGATTGGTGACCACCTGCCATCGGTGCCCTGGATTTTTGAGAGTTAGGGTAGATTGGTGGACTCAGATTGCGATCAATGCTCCTGGATTTTGGTAGTTAGGTGTTGATGGTGGACCACATGCGTCGGTGCTCCTGGATTTTGTGAGTTAGGGGTTGATGGTGGACCACATGCGATCGGTGCTCCTGGATTTGGATTAGGGTTGATGGTGACCACATGCGATCGTGCTCTGGATTTTGTGATGTTAGGTGATGGTGGACCACAATGCGCATCGATGCTCCTGGCATTTTGGGAGTTAGGTTTGCATGGTGGACCACCTGCGATCGGTGCTCCTGGATTTTGAGAGTATAGGGTTGATGGTGGACCAGCTGCGATCGATGCTCCGGGATTTGGTAGTTAGGGTTGATGCGTGACACATGCGATCGTGCTCCTGATTTGGTGGAGTAGGTTGATGGTGGAACCACATGGCGACGTGCTCCTGGATTTTGTGAGTTAGGGTGATGCGTGGACACATGCGATCGATGCTCCTGGATTGGAAGTTTAGGTTTGATGGTGGACCACATGCGACCGATTGCTCCTGGATTTGGGAGTTAGGGTGATGGTGGACACATGCGATGATGCCCTGGATTTTGGGAGTTGAGGTTGTGGTTGACCACATGCGATCGATGCTCCTGGATTTTGGGAGTTAGGTGTGATGGGGACCAATGCGATCGATGCTCCTGGATTTTGGGAGTTAGGGTTGATGTGGACCACATGCAATCGATGCCTCCTGTGATTTTGGGAGTAGGGTTGATGGTGGACACATGCGATCGTGCTCCTGGATTTGCGGAGTTAGGGTTGATTTGTGGACTACATGAACTCTGCAGGAATCGGGGTGGGGGCAAATAATGGAAAAGACAGAAAAGGGGTGCGTAGAAGATCTCTCCGAATCGATGTCATGACAAAATTAATCTTCATTCCACACATCCTCAGACAGCGATTATAGGTACACTGCTTGTTGCAATCAATATAAAACAGAAATAAACAGCAGTATTATGCCATTGCGGGACCATTGTGGCAGCTTGCAATGACATTTGACATCCAGGCTTATAGATTTTCAAAATGTCTATTTCCCAATTTTTGATTGACAGAATTTTTGAAAACTTTTGTTTAAGTTGCTCACTCTGTGCTTTTGAAAGCCAAAGACACCCGCAAGAAAGAGATTAAAACATGCGTACTCCAAGGATGTTAGTTTTCATCTATCACCATTTTAGACTCATTAATACCGCCATTGTTAAAATCTGCTTCTTTCATTCTTGTCTGTAGTATGTGTTTTTTATGCTTTACACATCACAATTCTACAAGGACCATAAAGTCTCCAATAATTCCAATTTCTGACTTAGCAAAAGAGTCAACAGAATCAATCACGGGACTTCATTTTCACATGGTGCTGCGTTTGTAATACCATGTTGCAGATGTTGGAATCCTGGCTCCCAAATCCCTTAAACAATGTTAATTTGTCCCATTTTCCACTCATTCTTGCGTCATGTAAAAAAGTTTTTGTCCAGCAGGTGTTGTACATCCTAGCTCAAAAATAGATAATGGCTCTCGATAAAATTTCAACACATGACATAACCAAAGGGGCACGTGAAAACAAATAGAATCAATACTGCTTTTATTGGGGAGGTTTATTCATGATTTGAAGAAATGTGAAAATTTGTCGGGTGCAGACCGTGCACCCCACACAACCTGGTGATGGATCATCAGCCATTGTTTCAAATCGTTGTGAAGCATTTGGAGGAGGCCATCAAAAATCCGATCATTACACGTAATTCACATTTTTGAGCAATATCACGAGATAATGCTTCAAAGATGACATTTAAATTGAACATGAGCCGTTTGCTATAGTGATTGGCACGATGAATCAGCATACCACCCATCGACAAGTGAGTATGGCTCATGGGGTGAGCTGCAGTTCCAAGGAAACATGGCTACAACATCAGAAAACATGTTACTCCTCCAGAAGAAATGCAGGACGTCACCAGGTCAAAGACTCTCAAAGGAAGATTGCTATCTTTTGAGTCAATAAACCAATAAGAGAGATTTGCATTTGCATCCAGCTCTGTAAAAAGGACCCTCCAGAAATGTCATTGGGGTAGGAGTGTTCACCCAGACAGTAAAAAAAAAAAAAAAAAACCCAATTATGCTTCATGCAAACCACGAGTATTGCATATCACCTTGACTGCAGTATTCCAATTGCTGAGGTTACACTGAGCACACAATTAATGTCCTGGAGCCCTTCCATGGATGCGAGGCAAGGTGATCTTTACAAAAAGTGAGTCAAGAGTTGTTTGAAAGCTTTATGCGTCGAGGATGCCGCACATGAAACGTCCATGGAGAGCAGTTGCATAAAAATAACATTGTGAACCATGACCGCTACACGTTGGTGGTTTATGTTTTAAGAGAATGTGATGGTTTTCTTCGAAACATATTTTCAGGCTCTCTGCACTGAGTCTATGCTGATGAATACAACATACCTCATGCTGTTGGCTTTTTCATCAGTACAATGAGATGACCATTGTTAGTATGGAATTTCATACAGCTCGAGGAGATTCTGCCCAGACTATCAAGAGAAATCAATAACCCTACCTGGATCATCTTAGCATGTGTGTAAACATTGACACGATGCATTGGAACATCAGATTCAGCGAAAGATCAGTTCGTCTGATGCAGAATTGCAACAACTGCGACCAGGATTTTCATCCAGTGCATTGCTCGACAGTGCCAGTGTTGACGCATTGCCTCAACTCGTGGGTAACACATCCCACATTGAGACTGTTTACTGTTCATGGAGCTCCCTGAGTTACATGCACTAAAGTAGGAAAAGCCTCCGAATGACTGTTACCCACGTAAAGAGGCATGACTGTCGCCAATGTTTGTCTGGCCTCATGCTGTAATCATGCATACAAGCTCTTCAATTAACCTTAAAGCCCATCGTAACAGTGGCGCCGCAATTTGCACAACCAGCATTTTGCTTTATTATCCCCTGCTTGGACGTGGTCCAAACGGGGTTTATGATTGGGTTTGTCTGTCCGTGTGTCCAGTCTGCAGCCGTATCCAGACAAGTATGGACTGATTTTGTTAAAACTTGCAGAAAAACAACACATAATGTATACATAAGCATATTATTTTGTTATCGCCGATACAGACGAAGTTACTCGAAAGACATAGTTGGAACTGAAAACGAAGAGTGAAAGAGAAGAAAAAAGAAGTAAAGTAAGTTAAGAAGTGAATCAGAGATGGCCGGGAACTGGCAGCCATTTTACTATATAAAACCTAATGTTGAAGACTCCGAGCAACCGATTTCTCGGGACAACGCATTTACTGATTTTGTTCAAATTGACATACAGATAATTTATGATGCCTCCACATCAGCACAGTCATTGATGGTTGAGATCAGATCCCAAGATGGGCAAGTGCGGCCATTTTGTTACTTAAAACCATGTCTCCAACCAATTATCAGAATGCGATGGTCAGATTTTGTTCAAACTTGGCACAAGCACAGTACATGATGGCATAAACCTGCACCTGACTTTATTTTGTGATCTGATCAAAGATGGCTGACTGGTAGCACTGGGAGCCATTTTAGATTGTCAATAAATATAGGCCAAAGCCTTTTAACTCCATTCGGCAATATCACGAAAGCTACGGGGTGTGGTGAATTTATGTTCTGTTTTCTCCTGTGTTGACTAACTCACCACCTCGCCCCCTTCCCTCCCAAAACACCGTATTCCAAACCAATTCTTTAACACTCGTTCAACTTTATTGATTAAGTCAAAAAAAAATTGCATGTTAAGCCCTTAGATCAACTACAGGTGCAAATGCTGCACTAATGTGTAATAATGCTGCAGTAGAAAACATACATCAACACGACAGCAAGCTCAGAGCTGTGGCGTGAAATGTTGCATAAAGCAGCAACATACCATGTTCCGTACATCTAGAAGTGCACTGATATGATTACTCCAAATAACGCTAGATACGTGCCTAACACTTGATGAGTGCACCCTCACTGCGATTCACACGGCCACGGAAAGATTGTCTGCCTGTCATGTCTCCATCTCCCATACCCCCACCTCTTAACCCCCTTCCATCGCCTTTTTCTTCCCTCTCGAGGTTTTCTCAAAATCGAGTTTATAGAGGCCATTCGTTATATTTTTATATATATATATAACTATGCCACCACACAAGGCTAAAAGCCACTCAAGGCCAGGGACTACAAAGATGAGGAAAGAGGAAACCTGTTAAAGTTCTATTGAAAAAGGATATAAACAGCAGGAAGAAGGGAAGCACAAAAAAAATCAGGCAGGAGGGCTCAGAAGTTAAGCAGCTGGTGGGAAAAAAGTTGGAGAAGCAATAGACTTTGTTTCTTGCCTTTGTACATCAACAAAGAAAAAATGACATGCGCTGAAGCACAAAGTGAGCAACCTTCTACACACACTGCTGGAGATACAATCAGAAAACCCTTGGATGATATCATATAAAAATAGGCTGAGGAAAACAACAGATCAATTGAAGTGGAAGGTGGGTTCGAGAGAGAAGCTTCATCTCCCAACTAACTACATGGTACTCGTGAATACTTACCCACACGGTCGTTTAGAAGGAAATTGCTTCAAGCCAACTCTTCTGCGGGCGAATTTGTAATTGTATTCTGTCTGCACTTCCAAGGTAAATGGTAAAAATTATACTTGGAAAGTTCGATCGAGTATATTTATACGCCTTTACAAAGAGTTTATTCTTGTTCGAGTGTTTTATAACTGCAAGGCTGATAAAGACGTTCGAATTAGGAGCGCAAAGTAAATCGGGGATCGTGAGCAACGCAAAAATTGTACGTTTTCTTTCTCCTTCACCTTTTGAAACCAACAGAACACAATAAAAGTACGAAGCAATTATACAATGATTTCTAATTTCGAACAGTTTTCGACTTACGCCAATATGCGCGATATCAAATGGTCATGTAACACCCCCCACCCCGGGTATGATAAAAGTTCATTTTCCTTCTGTTGAAAACATTTTTCAATGTACGCCGTAACAAAATGCCAGAAACGTTCGTATCGCCAAAAGATTGCTTAACCCGCTCTTTTGCTTCACGGAGTACAGGCTAATTAACAGGTGATAACTCCTTGCTGAATCTTAAATTTGCACAAATAGCAATCTGTTTGCGCTTCATGGGCGGACTTGAGCATATATCTTTTCCATTACCTACAAAGCGTGCGTATCCCATTCCCCTTTTCGTTGTCTTTTGACTTGCTTGGTTTGTTCCGTTATTTAACGTCTTGCGCACCCTCTTCCTTGTGCTTTTCATGATAAAAAAATATCCTTTAAAAGGTAAGAAAACATGTTTCAGCGCATCTGCCTCTTGTGTTGTTTGCTGTCGTTTCGCGCTCATTTGGACGACCTGGGAATGTTAAAAGTAAAGTAAATTAACGCAGTGCCTTAAAGGACTGCTTGGACCATCTCTCGAGACAAAGTTCGGCTAATGAGGAATTCGCGTATTAAAGGATACTCAGTTCGAAGCCCCTGCACACACAACGCCTGGTGTGTTTAATGGTTAGGGTGGCTGGGCATTTGGATCCTTGGCGCCGTGCTTCAAATCTGCTCAGTTGTTGAATTAATACCAGGTGTGGTTAACCGGCCTGTCATCCTTCTGAGGTGCAAATGAGTGCAGGCATGCTGGATACTGTGTCGGAGTGGCGACCCGTCCAGGATTGTGCCAAATAGCCAAGGAAGACTGCTCAGGCAGCACCAACGCTCTGCACAGAGTAAGGTCCCAATGGATGGATGGGATGACACGACAATACTATTCGTCCTTTGTGTCAAAATTTTGAGTTTGACGACTAAAAGGAGGCAAAGACGCGCCGTATAGTTTTCAGTCGCCTAATATGTTACCTGTGTGAAAATATTGATGTGCATCTGATCCACAGCTGAGCTCATTTAGCGGCATTTTCGAAAATGGCCATCAAATTTTTCGCATTTCTCTTAAAATTTGGCCAAAAACATTTAATCGGATGATCTGATGGCAAATATACTGCATTAAATATGTTCAGTATCTCATTGCATATATTGAATCACACTAGATGGAAATCAGTTCACTTCACTTGGTGCCGAGATAAAGATGAGAAAATATGTCATAAATGTGTCGTTTTCACACACACACAAAAATATCCAAGAAAACAGGTTGTGACGTAGGTTGGGCAAATCGGGGCTATTTTTGAAACGGAGTGTTTTTTTATGACCAAATTTACATGCTGAGTACGAAATATGGACAACGAAAATTTGCTGTGACAATGATTTGTCGGTCGGTAAATTTGGGAAAATTCAAATGCGGCGAAAAAATGAGATTTTTTTTCTTCCTATCTGCATTTTCTCCTCTTACCACCATTCAAAAAAAGTCAATAACAGTATGTTTTTTGAGGCACGCGACACGATCTGAAGGGCCAAATAGTTGAAAAATGCACAAAAAAAGAAACTAATGCTCTTTTTCAGTTGAATATTGCAATGGGATTTTGAACCAAAACATCATGTAAACATGCTAAACCAGATCGAACTCAGTTCAGAAAAACTCGAGTAACAGTTCGTCATATTCGACATGATGACTGATTCACGGTTTGAAGCATTCCTAATGACAGGATTGTTTGAGTTCCATTGTAGTGAGATTTCTGCAGTTTTGTATGCCCCCCTCCACTTTCACTCTCCTCCTTTGCCTGATTGTCCGGAGCTGTAGATGCACCGAGGAATTCGATTCAGCTATTAGCTATTTCTCTGTTAGTTCGTTCACAAGATTCAGTGAATCGCGGTTGTAGGGTCCACCACTGGGAGCTTGCACCATCTAAAATTTCAGAGTCTTCGCTTTTTTCCTTTTCAGCTCCTTCTTTTTTCAGCAGGGCAAGTTTCTTTGTTACTTTTCCCAGTAGACAGAAATTGGCCTTCGATCTCTCTGGCGTCCTCTGTGGCATCGACGTCGTGCCCATTCCCATTCACGCCATACAGTCTCTTCGCTCAATCGCTGGAAGAATGGGTCTTACAAGAGCGATCGTTGAAATGACTGTCTTTTGCCCGTGGCATTTGACGGACGTCGACCCACCACTGATCGCAATTCTATTGTCCACTTGGCGATTTTGCCCTCCGTCGCCGAGATTCGTTGTTGGAGCGGACTGTAGTTTGTCTCTGTCAGCTGCTGGTATCTCCACCGAGAACGAACTTCTGCCAACTGTCTCTCAACAGTGTCAATCACTTTATGAGGACTGCCCCGTACAGTTTTTTCTGTCCCGTGGGATCACCACTACACTCTCGCTGCTTAGCTTTCAGCTCCGGAATTCTCTCGGAAAAAGTCCCGGACAGCGTTCCAATTTCTTATCCATTTTATCCGCTCCGTGGTCGATTCCCAACACTCATGAGTGGAAATATGAGTCATTTCCAGCCTCTCTATATCTCCTCCACACAGACAAAAACCAGGAGTTTCGAAGTACGTATATACGGCGAGCACGAGACGATTTGAGTTATTCATCGACCACAGAGTCGAAGAATTGAATGATACATATCCTTGTTTTTCAGGAACTGCCTCGATATTTCTGCTATACGAACCGAAATCGCAGTTCGCACAGAAGCCTTTAAATCCTTCATGTCAGTCCATCGCATCCGCCATAGCTTGAAGTCTCCTATAGGGAGATAGGACGTGAGCGGCATGTGATGCGAAATAATTTCGCTACGCAATTCAAAACGCCGATGTTCATGAATACGTAGACGAAGGCTGGAGAGATGCTTTCGCCCGCTTGACCGTCGATCAATTTCTGCCAGCACCAATAGATTGTTCACATCTCTAAAAACTTTGTCTGGTGGCGTTGTCTGCTCCAAAATCACATGTGCATTACACTTGAGCTTTTTCGCCCTCCTCCACACCCAGATGCTGCAACATTATGTTACAGT
The DNA here is from genome assembly GCA_035128595.1 of Eptatretus atami. Classification (NCBI taxonomy): domain Eukaryota; kingdom Metazoa; phylum Chordata; class Myxini; order Myxiniformes; family Myxinidae; genus Eptatretus; species Eptatretus atami. The sequence continues at coordinate 9,575 of JAXMNL010002594.1, forward strand.
CACGGCTCGGTCAGTGATCCAGAAGTCTATGACTCCTTGAATTTTCGTCCAGTGTGGGAATCCTCAGGACTGCCAGGACCTTCAACTTCTGTCATACGCCGGCTGCTGCATCCTGGCCGAGTGACTGACGTTTCTCAACGTAGGCCCGTTGTGAAGGTTTGTCCTAATCACGTTCGGCCAGCAACCGTGATATGATCATTTTGACGCTCATACAACCGACGACCGCCGCCTTCGTTGTGTCCACGATCCCAACGTGACTACTTGGTCCTCCTTTTGACAACATCAGCTGAGCAAACCATTTTCGACATGTAAGATGCGTCTTCCAGATACCGCATGAGAGTCCTTTACTAGGAATACATTATCAAGTATGTATTTCACTCTCCGGCGTTTGGCAGCATCGTCGCTCATCGATTCCATCCTGCGTGCTCTCCTCTCATTCCTCATCGTCTTCACTCGTCAGCTCCCATTGTTGCTCGAAAATGCCGTTAGCAACTGATACTCGATGCCCTTAGGTCGTTTGTGCTTACTTTATAATCCGCAAGACATTTATAGTGGTTCGAATTACTTTTTCGTTTGATCTGTTTTGCGTCCTTCCTTATTTTCCACCTCTGGAAATTTTTGTTTTGTCTGGTCGTCTTCGATTGATTTGCTCCGGCTGTGTGCTGTCTGGTCAGAGGACGACTAGTATCAGTTGGTGTTGGGTAAATCTCATCAAAAGCTGCTTCAGAAGTCGCAGATTCACAACTCGTCTTCTTCTGAAAACGATAGTCGCCTCATCGAAGTTCCCTCTCCAAGCCTTTGCTCATTCTCCTTTTTTTATAGCGACCTTTGTCTTTTCTCTCGTCTGTTTTTCTGCTTTAACCAGGACGCAGACACCGCCGAGCAACACGAGAACTTGAATGTACCATGACAGTTATCATCATATAATCTGTCGTCGTTCGCCGTCATTTTCACTTGATATTTCTCTTCGAGCTTTCGCTGATACTCTGCTCCTTTACAGTTCTTATTATGCGTAGGGCCGTTGTCGTAATTCATTTCATTAAATTTTTCGGACGTTCTTCCACCAACCATCAGTCTTGTTGAATTTCGTACTCTCGCTTTGCTTGCAGAAGATTTTGAACTGGTCATACAAGTCCTTCAACTTACGAGCGACACTATTCTCATGGAGTGGGTAAACATTCATATGTATCCATATCTTGCAGAATTCATTAGAAACGGTTTTACATGCTTCCTCAGCAGACATCTGGCGTTGGCCAGGGCCAGCCTTTTTACAC
>JAXMNL010002596.1:253-10528 GCA_035128595.1 Eptatretus atami
AGGTCAGAGCTCAGTGCCGAAGGACTTTGCCACGCACGGAGATTCCGACAGCAACTGCTTTGGAGGCCAGGTTTGAAATGTGCTTTCCCAGGAAAGATCATGCAGATCGTGCGACCCAGAATCCTTGAAAGAAAGTACTTATTTCATGGATTGACAAACAATTATGTGGGACCAAACAAGATTGGGAGAATGGGGCAGGAGAGATGCATGGGTGGACAAGATGATCCAGAATGAAACTCTCAGAAGAGAAACTGGGAATTTGGAAGAGTCGATATAAAGGGTTAACAAGCGGTAAAAAAGATCATGTTTTGATGGACGACTAGATGCTGAACAGTTTCTTGAAAATCTGCAGAGAACGAAGAAAAGAATGGAAGTTGGTTCCACAGGCCGAGAAAAATGAGAACGGAATGAATTGAAGTGAGCAGTTGTCCTGATTCAGTAGTTCACCAAGCGCTGGTTGATGGTTTGTACCTTTGGTTCCCCCTGCAAACCTGGTGGGGATGAACAAAACACGGAAAGTGCAGAGTTTGCAAGCCATGGCAGGAGGCGATAGCAAACAGGCTAACCACTGACTTGGTCCAGCGTGCGGACAGTGAATGGATCCCATCGACTCAGCTCGTTGCAGATATTCAATAATCTTTAAAAAAAAACCTTGGCTTCCAGTAGTGACAAGTCCAGCAAAAGGTGTGTGAGCAGAAGGATGCTAGATAGCCCAAGTGAAAATCAGTTCAGTCATCAACGCTGGGAGAGCATTGAGGAGTTCATGCATGAACTACCTATTCATGCATTGAAGGAGTTTCAGGTTGCCAAGGAAGACTTACATTACTGACGGAGAGCCCAAAGGCTTTGCCCAGCCAACAATTTGAAATTGTTTCACAGAAAGTCATGCTTGACAGCGAACCCTGGAGTTTGAATGTCCGACTTGCTCAGAGATTCTGAGGAAAGTAGAAGTTGAGTGCCAGACGTCCCTTTCGAGAAGATACCGAGAGGAGATTATTATCAGGATGAAAACATCTTCCAACGTTTGACCAGCTTTGAATTTTGTCAAGTTCTGAAGAGAGCGAAAGAGCTGCAGCCTGACCTTGTTAGAAGATGAGGATCATCGCAGAGGTGTGGAGTCATCATCAAATAGATAAAAGATCGTCCAGAGAGTCAAGATCATAATGAAATCAGAATAATTGCCGCGAATACACTGCCTAGTAACTGCCAGCCTTGACCAGTGATAGAGGAGATTAAAGGATTTCCGTGAGATCCACCGTGGCTACGAGAGTAGAAACTCGGTAATCAATGGAGTGGAGTTGCCGGATGCCCACAGGCAGACATTGACAGAGTAAACAAGGATCGAGATCTCTACAAGAACAGTACGAAAAAAGACCGAGACGGATCGAAGCTGCAATCGATGTTCCGATTCCCAAAAGCAACACCTGCTTGCCTAGATGCTTTCTGGCTTTCCAATCCACATCACGTGAACCCCAGCTCCCACTTCCTCCAAGTCCGTCTCATCCGGAAGGCGTTGTCTCACTGAGGGCTGCGATCTCTACATTGGACGAGCAAGCTCCCTTCCCATTGCAGTCGACGCTTCTTTTTTGCTGTGGTCCTGAAACCACGCACACATATCCACGACGCCAATTTCAGGTAGAGTTTGACCTTCATTTGATTTTTATTTAATTATTTGGTGTTACATCCCAGAGCTGGATATCCCATCCGGCCATGGCTGGCCAGTCGGGTGGTGAATGGGCAAGCATGCTTGAGAGTTGTTCTATCCCCCTTCTCCCATAGGAGAGAGCGTGCTGAATCTGAAACCCTGCTGTCACGCAAGCAGGATACGGACCCAATGTTGCCCCTGGTTATCGATGAACAGCCATTTATACGTCGCCGCTGTGCTGCGGTGTGTAAGTGAGATTCCCAGCAGATCCTCAATCGGTCCCCACCACCATTTGCCATGCGCCCAGGACTTGGAAGGTGTGTTGTGGGGAAGGGAGGTGGTGACGTCAAAGTCCACGATTACACCTGCACGATGGATCGATTTTCAGTGAAGTTTGTGTTTGACTCATATATCCCACCCTCTCTCGTTTCCTATACAGACCATGGCCGGAGTGTGCGCGGTGGCCCCACGCTCTAGATGGTGTGCAAATGGGCACAACAGGCTGACCAGAAAATGAGCAGGTTCCGTCATCAACCGCTTCTTCAAGGCCAAGGTGAGTCCAGCTTCCTGTAGAACTGCGTACGCTACCATGTTAACTACCCAACAGTCTCTTCAATGACATGTGACCCACGTATCGGGTGGTTTTGACCAATTGTGCGGTGCATGTCCACACGCCGGGCCCATACAACGGGGTCTTTGGGGAGCCACTCCTCCACCAGATCTCGTGCAAGGCCAGCGATCCAGGTTGCAAACACGAGGATGCAGAGTCGGCAGGATGTGAGAGGCGATTCGCTTTAAAGACTGTATGCCTCCACTCCTGTAGCACGGGACATATTTCTCTGGAGCAGAGATGAAAGGATTCCGATCGAGAGCCGCTCGATTGGCCTCGAGAGTCGATGAAGTCAGAAGCCGCGGGTCGAGTTGACCTTGGATGCCGTGGTGCTGTAATGCACCTCTGACCTTTTTTTAGAGTTCTCCTGCTGAGTCCTCCAGTGGTTCTGAAGTTCATTTTCGTTCCCAGTCGATCGTCGTGATCCATTCTGTTTCCTCTATCACCTGTTTACCTCCTTTGCTGATCCTCATCTCGTTTCTTTACCCCAGAATCAGCAGTTTAAGTTTCCTCTCTATTCCCGCTCCTCTAGCCTAGTTCTTGTTCATCACAACCTTTTTCACTAATCCACACTAAACACTATCCACACCACTTACATGTTCAGCCGCTTCCAATCTGCCGTCTCATGGGGCCTCGTAGTTGTCATTCGCTCTCCACCCTCTTGTTGCTGCCCTTGTCAAACGCCTGCAAAAGCACGCTTAACCCGCCCAGCAAAAATTGTAGTGTTAAACGAGTCCACCGAAGAAGCGCCTCACCTCGCGGACCGCAGCTGACGACTAACACACGATGCAGCTCCTTCAATCCGTTACATTCGTGGCCATCGTTAATCGGTTGTACTGGTTGGTTTGCCACTTTCCCGTCGATGAATGTAATTTAATTGTTTTCTCTCCCAGATTTGTCCCGACCGATTGGAACACTCCCGAATCGTCCATTGACATGCTCCGACGAACGGATGTTCACTGATCCTGCAAGCTGATCAATCAACAACACAATCGACAAAGGACCGCAATCCATATTTCGAATTCCACAAGAACATCATGGATTCTCGTTGACAACCGTACCACGAGACCACTATCACAACAGATCCGACTCAACTCCCTGAGAAGATGCGTATTGTGAACGACAACATCATAGAACGACAGACCATTGCCGTCCAAACACGAGGCCGTAAAACCGATACGAGAATTAAATATCCGACTCAGACGGGTGAACACAGTTATAAAACAATTCTTATATATTACAAACAGTAATGTGAGTATGATCATTATTATAACGAATCTTGTTATATGTGTCATGTAAAATCACAACCATGTTCTAGAGAAACTTCCTTTTTTAAATCCACGTGGCTCATTATGAAAACTCAAAAACGCCGATCATGAAGATAGAATTGGCGGATGAGGTGCAACGTCAAGCTTTACCCCGACCATTCATCAGCCGAGTGAAAGCGGAATGATATGAACCTGTCTTGAGTATTGCAGTGATTGGTTCGAGCAGCTATGTGGACAAGGTTAAGATTTACTATGCCCTCGTTAAACCCGAAAGCTCGGACCACTAAGATACAATGCAGCAAGAAATTCTCCGCGTAACCACTCTGTTGTTTTATTTTCAAGCGTTAAACAATGGAACGACACGGTTGAGACCGAGACTTGCACAGCGAGCCGTTTACCATCTATCACACCTCAGCACCGTAAAATGCTTTCTAAGAATTCTTGCGTTACCCCGGGCGATAAGCTATCCCACTCCCTCTTCTTCCACCCTCCCCCTCCTCACCTAAGCTGCTCCTGCAATTAAACCTGTCGTCAAAGCCTGATGTGGCTCAACCGGTTAAGCGGTCTGCCTCCTGACATCATAGGCCTTGAATTTGAGCCCCCTGTGCGTTTTAGTTTAAATATATACCCAGCTATGAAAATAACACACTACTCGGCTGTCGTCCCTTCCCACGCCCGTCGGTGACCATGCAGTAACGACTTACTGGTAACTATGCAGCACTCGTGCTCCTAAATGATGCAAACCAACAACCATAGCAAGTTTAAAAAATTCCTTGTTGTTTTGTCGGGTGTGTTGGTTGTGTGTGTCTGCTGAAGATTACGCTGTGTCGTGCTGTGGTGTGTGTGTTGTGAGTGTCGTGCAGTGTCCACCAGAAAATACTCATGTAGTCCGGGAGGAAGAACGGGACACAAAACCCATAAACGTCAACATGCAGTGAATTACGCAAACTTTCCACACAAACAAGATAACTCACGCAAGTCCAAAGGACCTTTCTCTGAATGACCGGAGGGGCGTTTTACCAGGGTCCATGACACACCCGAAAAAGAGCTTTCTGAACAAATTTGAATGTGAAAATCATTAATTCTGGGCACTTACTACGAGTGTGCACCAAAAATCTCTTACACTCTCCACAAAATGCAATAGACAAGCCGATATTATGGGGGAAGTTTTAGTATATCTATAATATCTAATACCTCCGTTAAAAAAAAGAAAACATACGATCTATTACAAGGACCTGGACACTCGTGCCCATCGCTCAGACTCAGTAGCTAACGCTAAAATCAGCTCGCTGTGCAACCAGCAGCATGCAGCAGCACTGAAGCACACCCCAGACACCCTCAACACCGTTGCAAGCTCACAGCAAAGCATGCAGCACAGCCATATCAACTGAGCGGGCGAGTGAACGCTTATCCAGATTATGCGCCCTCAAGACTGGTGCGAATTAACATGCTCAAGCGCACGGAAGATCCTGGGTAATTCTTCCCTATAGATAGAATCACTACTAAGCCCCAGCATTCACATCTACCACTCTCTTGCAACTTGGTCACGAGCCACCTATCAAACGCGCTGGCGCGACCGCGTAGCCCCTGAAGGGGTACGACTCGGCCAATAAGCCTGCAGAGAGCAGCCACACCTGCTCAGCACACACTAGACAGCAATCTTTCAATGCAATCACAGAACCCAAAACGCCCAAACGCAAAACTCTAATCATCCTGCGCTGTGTAACCTATTGATCTGCGTAGCGGCCCACGACAGACCTGGTCTCACCACAGCACAGTCGTTTACTGTTACCCACGCCGTCCTGAGCGGATGAGTTTTTGACGCACACACAAATGTCACACATGTGAGACTACCAAGAACATTCACCAGCCTTGCACTACTACAAGTGATAAAGAGTGCCCATCTTAAACGTAACATCACCTACCCGCCACGCTGGCAAGGGGGGCAGGCCTGCAGCGAACAGTCGATCAATGCCCCGTTGGTCCCCCATGATCAGGAGCTTTTTTACTCTTTGCCATTGTTTTCCGACACGTCCATACGTCCTCCACCTTAACCAAGCCATGACACTGATATAGCCTGCGAGAAGCACTATCTCCAAACATCACGAAGCTCTTGCCTGAAAATGCACAAGCCTCTGGCTTCCTTCCTCGTTTTCATCCAAAGGGCCCGCCTATTGACAGCAAATAACAAACATGCTGATGCAATGCTAGTCCTACATTGTCGTCACGTACCACGCATCTTGCTACACTCGACACCAAGTGAAGTCGAAACTTCGCAGTTTTCATCCCTGATCCACCTGGTCGTTTCCCCTCATTCGGGTGCTTTCTCATATCTCAATCCAACCATACCCCAGCGACATACACTCAAGAAGTTGCGTGCGTCTTTGGTTGGAAGATTCGAGGTCTATTACACGTGAGCCCAGCTCCACTTGCCAGCATCAAGACCTTGGCCAACCCGAGACCAGCTTGCCATTGCTATATAATCACGTCACAGCATGCTGTATACCACAAGGAATGTGGATATACAGAAAGTGCTTCTCTAGATAGTCGTAAAACTGTTGACCTTGAAATATTTTGATTAAACTTTCTAAATGAGAAAAAAGATCAATTTTTTACTTTTTCCACATAAAACACCCTTTGGGCTGCCCTGCGACCCCATAGAGCAGCTTCATTCACCGTTGCGCGTTAACATTTTATCTACTATATATTACCCTGAGTTCATCTTGGGCTTCATGGATTGTGTAGCTGGTAGTTGGAATCCTGATACCTGAGTCCAACCTACTGTACTCTCTGACTGAATTCAATACCAGTGGAGTTGACTCTGCCTTGTCTCCTCTGAGCTCTTGCAAAATGTATGTGCCCAGCTGCTCTGATCCTGTGTGCGATTGGCGACACCTACCCAGGACTTATTGCCTCGACAGCCAAGGAACTGCTTCTACGCGAGCACTCAATTGAACTCTGCCACCAGAGTATGGCTCCGAAACGCATTGATTCACACAAAGACTGCGTCACAAAATGATATTTTTATTAACATTCTCGCAAAATGGACTTCAACAAACTGCACAAATATAGGATCTCTTTGAACAACGTTGATTGTGCACGTCACGCCTCCTGACTGTGCTAACAACCTGTGTGACTATCGAAATTTCTCACCGAACGACCACAGCAGGAACATTTCATGAATCCGCTGGATGTTCGCATTCTCACAAAGGGAAGCCTGACCGAATCACCAAGCTAAGGGGTGGAAAATCATCAATGTCGTCCAACGGCTCAGGGCGGAGCTCTTTTCCTTTCCCGTCTAATTGTTTCCTATAGAAAGAAGAACGCAGTAAGGCAAAAAAGAGAGAAGTGTACAACTACAACAACCGAAGAAGTTCATTTAATCCAAAAATTTGATACTCCGCCCGTCCCGTCACATCACCATAGTAAAGGCAGTTCTATCGGTTCTGGGTTGCATCGATGCGTCGCAATCATCACTGTTAAAACCAAAGTGACAATATGTCAAGTGAAAGAAAGTCAGTCCTCCCAGCAGTCCATTCGTTTAAGTTCACGGCAAACTGGTGGAGATAGAGACATACAGAACCGCTTTCAGCACACTGCTGGTATCGAAACTTGCCCCTACATATCATGCCGCGAGCCATAAACCCTTGTCTGCTGAGCTAGATGAGTTCTGCGTCCTCAATACTGGACAGTTCATGTATCACAGATACTAATGAAGATACGAACTAACAACGAACGCCTATCTTGCAGCACAAACAAATATTCAAAACTTATCCAAAACAAAAGTCGTTCTTTGTTCCGACACTATCAGAGACGCCCCTGCGTGCGGTGCCTTGGCCAAGAGTGTATCTACTCGCTATACACACAATGATTCTATTCCATCTCTCGTCTCTTCAAATGCATCACAAGCCGAACTCCGCTCTCGTTAACGCGTTCTCCTTTACAACCCCAGCCACATGACCAATTCGTTACTATGTTGCCCTCTTGTATCTCACTGTATAATATCTCGCCCTGTACAGTTCCTCGTCTCACCGCACGCACCGCATATCTTCGGAATCCTGAAGCACTCTCCTCCACTCCTCTCCCTTGGCCGACCATCGGTAACGCGATTCGACGCCAAGGTTGAGCGTCAACACACAAAAATCGCCTATCCTCTTCCTTCACCCTGCATCCGATTGCTCTCCCTCCAAAACCTCTATCAAATCCACGATGTTGAAAACAAGGTGATTCCCTCATCTGCAATCTACAAACTCTTAAAGATGACCCAATCGGTAAAATGACAACACGTCAATCCAATGCTACTTAACCAATCCACTTTTTCGTGCTTTGCTTCGCGCACAGAGCTATCGCTGGTCAACAAACACCTAATGCCATCATAGTTATTTGAAACTACTGTCCAGATGGAGTCGTCCGGCGAGTCGCATTCAAAAGGGTAATTAGCCATATATTCACTCATTAGTCACTTGCCCATGCTGTTCCTCCGCGACTCATTATCCAGCCACTACGTCTGGAAGATGATGACAATAGGATTTATAAGGATAGATACTCTCTCCGTAAAACATTCCACGTTCTCACTTGCCAAGGAGGAAATGATCAAGATCTGTTCACGTGATTAGAAGGGGGAGAGGCCTGGCCTCCTAAGCGGTAAGAGCGTTTCGATGCGTACTTCCCTTAGTATTCTACTTGCTAGCACTGCCTAGCACGTTGCATATAGTAACGTAGCTGCTCCGCTGCCAACCGGCTAACCCGTCCCCTCTGTTCTAGACATTGGCGGTATGTTTGTCAGAACAATGGGTGCGCTCCGGTTAGGCTATGCAGAACCCCTGACACATGGGTTCTATGGCCCGCGCATTGGAGGATTGAGAGAGAGAAAGAAGGAGATTTCTATCTGCGGACGCTCCGACCCTCCGCAACCTTGCAGACGCAATTGCGCGAGACGAATAACTCCCCTGCGATCTCTGAGACGAGGACTCGATTCTGGTATCTCCTCCTCAACGTTTTCGACAGAAAGCTGACCGAGAACTGCAGACACCGCTCGTCTCCACCTGGCTGAAGAGCTTCTGCACGCACGCTTCCGCAGCTTGCGGACCTCCTGCTTGTATATTGTCCCCGTCCATCCGAGATCTTATTTTTATAATGTAGAATACCCACACGGGAGCGACAACAACATCACCCCTTTCCTGCCGCTCCTACGGGAGTGGGTACTCGTACAAAAAAAAAAAGCAAGAAGAAAGACAAAAAAAAAACACGCTGCAAAAACGATAGTGCCGCGTTATCATTTCTTACTGTCCAAGTAATGCACGTCACGAGTTGAAGCAGCCCCCCTGACGCGTCTGCTTCATAAAGCTTTACCCTGCTGAAAAACAAGGAAAACGTGATATAATCCAACATGGCATTATAAACCGCTTTCTCTCTGGACTATGGAGATACGCCTTTCCGAATACGAAGTTTCTTGCTTATACCGCGGCAACACTTAAATAAATCAAATATTACACATAAACCTCACAATTCACAAAATCTGACGGGAAGAATTGTATACACCCCAGGCATTGAGCGAAAAACCCAGTGCACTTGGGCGTTCCGGATCCAGGACTCTGCGTAGTTCCTCGACATCCAAAATCTTTTACCTGTCTTCTATCTATAAAAATTCCCTGTATCACTTTAACAACACATCCGTTCCCTCGTGGCCATGCAATCACACTCAAACGTTACGAACTCCGTGTTTTAAGATCTCCTCCTCTTCCACGTTCTGCTCCCCATCCAAACCGCAAAGCCACATCCGCCAAGCGGCCCTTCAGCAGTCACACCTTGGTACCATATGTTAAAACCATGTCTGCCCATATGCGTCTTCACTGTTCCCCCAAACTTCTCTACCACTTTATCTATTGTACGACCTCTTCGCCCATTCTCGTCTTGCTGATGATGTATCTACAGTATGATCGGTTTCACATACCTTTATACCGCGGCTTAGATCAAATTTCGCCAATGAGAGAGCCAAACATGCTCCTGTCTCAGAGTGAGCCCAAGACAAAGCACACATAAACATCATCAACAGATGCTGCTTCGAATTAAACGATTCGTGCAGCCTGACGCGACAAACGACATGCAACTGCTAGAGCACCGCTATCAGCTTGTCCGTTCGAGCGGTATTCTATAACACTCCAAACCACTTCCCAGTGCTTCCACCTCGGAGTGCATCTAGATCTCATCCTATGTACCGCAGACCAGCAATCTCCTACTCAACTTCCCCCACCTCCTTCCCACTTCTCGAATCTCCAGCTCTCCTCTCCACCATCCTATGCCAGCAACAAGCCTTCTCCCACGCTGTCCAACCAGAAAACCCTCCTTACGGACAACTCTCATCGTCCACTAAGTCCTTCATGATCAAAAAGATTAAGAAAGGGAAAAAATGTGAGAGAAGAAGGACATGAACAGAAGGAAACAACCCTCCTAGTGGTAAACCTTAGATTCACCATTTATAATAGAGCACACATTTATTTTTGTCGCAATTGTAATCGATAAAACCTCCAAACCAAAACTAAACTTCATAGAAAGTGAATGAACAGCAGCCTTACGTCAGCGATCTCGTCAACCCAAGAGTCAGCAAGGAGGTGGGATATAGAGGGGGTTAACGAGGGTAGAAAAGATCATGGTTTTGGATTGGGGACGATCTGAGATTGTATTGAACAGTTGTCTTGAAAACCTGCAGGGAGGAACGAGATGAAGAGAAAGTGGAAGTTGGTTCCACAGGC
>JAXMNL010002602.1:662-11134 GCA_035128595.1 Eptatretus atami
GTGTGTGTGTATGTATGTATGTATATGTATATATATATACATATATATATTTATATATATATGTTTGTATGTATGAGTGTGTATGTTTGTGTATGTTTGTGTGTATGTATGTATATATATATATATATATATATATATATATATATATATGTGTGAGTATCTCCATGTGTGGGTTATGTTGGGTGTTGACCGGCACACTTATGCACAAAGCAGGGTTAAAGCAATTGGGTTCGCTCTGCTCTGAAAGATGTCAGTCTATTGATTTGGAGGAACTACTACATTCAATTGAATGTTATATTTGGAACACTGGTAGAACATGAATCGGAACATGAACCCTTCATGTTAGCAGAACTTTGGCTCTGAATTTGGCAAATTGTACGGGAATCTCGTCCCTAGCGGAAGCATACGCACAGGGAGTAAGGTCTGTCGGTTGTGTCTGGCAGTGAAAAACAAAATTGGGAAAATAATTACAAACAGGAAATTTACTGTTTTAGTGATGTCATTAATGGACAACAAAACAACAGGAAATGAAGATACAAACTTAAATAAGGTCGTGAAAAAAGACGCCCACAGGGTGAACTTCCCAAAAAAATTTTTTTTTCTTTTTCTACAAACCGTTAAAATGTTCTTTTATTTCAATTTAATTAAAAAACTTGAACACTGTCGAACTACCAACACCTTGTTGCACTTTCCAAAACCCTCCAGGTTTAGTGTACTTGGACCAAAATATTACGCTGTTCTCGCCCAATCAAACATCCCCCACATTGTGAGGTGGAAGTAACAGCGCGCGATTCATTACAAAAATGGGCTGGCTCCAAGCGATTTGCACCGACAGAGCTAACTTCGTCCAAAAGATCTGCGTAATTATATGAATCTCTCTAAAGATGCGTTCGTTCCAAAATTCATTAGTTTCTCTGAGAGCATTGCAGAAGTTCAGCTCGGACTGTTTTCCATTTGACCCATCAGTTTTGTATGGTTGCCATGGTGCCTGTATTCTAAAAGTTCACAAAACAAAGCTCTATAGATTGTTGCTCTAATGCCTAAAACGAGAGTTTAAAAGACCCTTCCCAATCCTTTTTATCAAGACTGTGTGGTGGTAAGGGTTCTATTGAACTCTTGTCACAAGTTTTAACATATGTCCAATATGTTTACCTATTACTAAAATGAATGATTTTTCTTTGTTCTCACCCACATGCTCTATTGACAGTCGTCTGTCTTATAGCAAATGGTTAAAGGGGAAAACTGAAAGAAAAAAAAAAAACCTACCCTGTTTGCTTCTTGGAGAAAAAGGACATGGAGTTGGTGTCTTTTCAACTCCTTGCTTTGCGTTGAGCATAGCTGCCATTTGTTCTGAATCTCGATATTCCCCCTGCTGCAGAGTGTGAGCGGCAATTAGATGGATTCGAGGTGTGAAATTTTGTCCAGTACTCTCAAAAGTGAAGAGTTTTGGAAGACGTAAACAAAGCAATTTGTGTTTCTCGTATACGAGTAAGAGGGTGACCATAAACCACCCTCTTAACCCATGTTGTGGAACGTCGGCGGAGGCCCTCACTTTCTTTATTCAGCTTTTTAAATTCGTTTCTCCCACAACCGCTGAAGCGAAAAATTGACCCAAAACGTTCAACATCGGGAGTGCCTACCCATGGAAAGTTTTTTTTTTAAACAAAGTTTCATGATAATCGGATGGAAAATTGCGAACCGGCGTCTCCTAAAAAAGTCTGTTTTCTGTAGGCGTGGGTGCAGGTGCTTCACATTATCAGGAATGAACAGCCTCGACTTCGCTTTGTTCGACCATGGGCTTAAAAATGTAATTTAAATTTATGTTACTCGATCATAGACTGACATGTGTCATTTGCTTTGTGCCTACGTGCGACGGGGGTTAAATGCTGATATTTAATATTGCACAATTAAATGTATTCACATTGGAAAGTGCTCAGTTTTTGTCCCCATCCCAGCCCCTCCGACCAGGTCGGGGATGGCGAGATTTTTTCAAAATGAGCTCTGACCAACCAATCGTCGTCCATTGTCGTTTTTGTGCTGCACCATTATTTTCAAAAACCGTTCAAGATTTAGCTTTCATATTTCAGATATTCTATTCCTTTCATACGGACCAAAGCGGAGAGGGACCTGGAAGTATCAGCTCCTTGTTGATTCTCCATTTGTTCCGGTGTGCCAAATGCAAATGGTTCTCTTTGTCTCGTAACTTACAATGCTATCTGGAAACCAGTTTAACATTCCTCCTGCTCTTGCATTGCAACAATGGAATTGCTTTGCAAAATTGTTGTCGAAATTCATTGATGTTCTCCAAATTATCCTTGCATTTATAATGTAAGGGATATAACTTGTTTATGTGCGCGTTGTGTGCGATGCAGATGAGGATGCTTGAAGCTGGTGGAATACAAAGGCAGTGCCTCAGGAAATGGTGCAGTCATTTACTGTAGCGCTTCTCTGATGGCGAAGAAGTAGAAAGAGATCTGCTCACCTTATGCCACAAGTATGAGCACCATGGGCATCCTAAGATTTCAAAAGCGGAAGGAAATGTCCCAGAAAATGGGTGTCTTTGCCACGCAATTGCTTTGATGGTGATTGCGTGCCTAAATATCTTCTGATAAATTTGGGTGCGTTTTGTCTTTATCCTTTAAAAAAAAAAAAAAAATTTTAATAAAAAGTGTGATAAACCTTGGTGTTGGCCTTTTATGCATTTCGATTTATATATATATATTATATACATACATTACATATATACACACCATACAGATATACAATATATAACAATATACAAGATATACATATACATACATATACATTACATAAACACATACACATACCATACACACACATATACATTGCACACACCATACACACTCACATACACATGCACACATATTATACATACATACATATACATACATATACATACATACACGTACATACACATAATAACTACACATTACACATACACCACATACATACGCCACACACACGTTTACACACACAACATGCATATACAGTACATACAACAAAAACATACATACGCACACATACATACACACACACATATATACACATATACATACACATACTGCATACATACACATTACATACACAGATACATTACATACTACAAAAAATCATACATACATACATACATACACATACATACACTACATACATCCACTCATACATACACACATACAACATACTCACATATACTTACATATACACACATACATACAACACACACAAAACATACACACATTATACATGCACACATTACACACACATACATACGTATACATACGTACCACTAGGTTACACACCGTACACCACACATACATATACATACATATACATAACATACACACACATTTTAACATATTACATTACTCAAACATACATACAAACTCATACATACCACAAACATACACACATATACTACAACCAAACACACTCACACATACACACACAAAACATATAAACATATACATACACACAAACACACTCACACATAACACACACAAAAATATACATTATACATACATACACAAACATATCTACTCATACACATACATTACACACCATACACATGACATATTAATATTACATACATACCCACACATACATACACAATACCATACATATACATACACACACATACAAACACAAAACATATACATACATTACATATACATACGTACACGCACATACATACAGTATACAAAAAAAAAAAAACAATTTTTTATTACATTAAGGGGGACCCAATTACCATTAAAAAAAACCCCCACATACATAAACATACATACACCCATACATACATACATATAACACACACATACACATACATACATACTACACACACACTCATACATACACACATACCACACATATATATATACATACACACCAAAACATACACCACATACATATACACATACATACATATACATACATAACACACATATACATACAAACATACATATTATATATATACATAACATTACACACATACTTACAGTATACATAATATATCATACACACACATACACATACATACACCACACAATACATAACATACGTTTACACATACATACATACATATACAAACATATACATAGAACATACTACACATACACCACACATACATTACAAACATACATATATAAATTTATTATACCATATACATCCACACATACATAATACACATACATTACTACACACTCATCATACACACATATCACACACATACATAACACAATACACAACACATACATTACGTGTATACATACGTTACACAAGGTACACACACATACATATTACATACACATACACACAAACACACACACATACATATACACATACAACATATTACATTAAATACACACTTTCATACATATAACACCACATAACATTATACATACACACACATACACATACATACATATACATACACCACAACATACAAACACAAACATACATACACAACATTACATTATATACATACATATATACATACGTACACATTACAAAACATATACATACATACACATACATAAACATACATACACACATATACATACAAACTACATTATATATTATATATATATATATATATATATATATATATATATATATATATAATAACATAACATAACCACACATTACTACACACACATACATACAAACACAAAACATACATACACATACCATATTATACATATACATACATACATATACATACGTACACCATAACCACCAAAATATTACCATTAGACGATACAATACACATACATAAACAGTACATAACACACAACATACCCACCACATATTACATCACAAACATACATATATATATATATACATTATACATACACACATTACATATACATACACACACATACACACATACACATTACAATACATACATATACATACACACATACATATTACATACACACAAACGACACTCACATACACACCAACATATACATTATTACACATACATAACATATACATACATACACAAACATTACATACACACCATACATAACATATTTAACATACCACATGTACATATAATATACATACATACACACACATACATTCACTATACATTATACATACACACATACATACACATATACATACACACTCACACATTTATACATTATACACATACATACATTATACATACATACACACTCATTACACATACATACACACATACACATGTACATATAATATACATACATACCCACACAATAACAAACATACATATACATACATATACAAACACCACATACATACACACACATACAAACACAAACATACATACACATAACATATATACATAACATACATACATATACACCCACACACATACACATTACATACATACAACTCATCACATACACACACACAATACAAACACAAACCATACATACACACATAGACACCCACACATACACACACCAAACATACACACTTCATACATTACAAACATATATTAAAAAATATATATATAATATATATATACATACATACATATACAAACATACATATACATACATATACACACATACGTACACCACATATACATACCACACAAACACACTCACACATACACATTACATACATATACATACATACACACTCATACCACATACATACACACATTACACATGTAACATATAATATACATACATACCCACACATATACAAAACATTACATATACATACAATACAAAACTCACACATACATACACACAATTACAAACACAAACATACATACACATACATATATACATATACATACATACATATACATACATACATATTACACACACACATACAACATTACATACATACACACTTCATAACATACACACTACCCATACAAACACTAACATAACATACACACCAATTATACACTCACACATACACACCACCAAACATACACACTTCATACATACAAACATATATAAAATTAATATATATATATTACATACATACATACACACACATACATATACAAAATACATATACATACATATACACACATACGTACACACATATACATACCACACAAACACACTCAACACATTACACATACCATACATTATATACATACATATAACAAACATACATATACATTTACATATACACACATACGTACACACATATACATACACACAAACAACTCACACATTAACATACATACATACACAAATATACATACCACACTCATACATAACACACATTACATATACATATCACATGTACATATTAATATACATACATACCCACAACATATACATATACATACACACATATCATATACACGACATACATATACACATACATACATATACATACAACATACACACATATACATACAAACATACATATACATACCACACATACATACATCACACATACATTAACATACACAACACATACATTATTACATTATACATACATACATTATACATACGTACACATACATACATACAGTACCAAACATTATACATAGACATACATACACACACATTAAACATACTACACACACATTATACATACAAACTTACATAGTTATATATATATATATATAACATATACATACACACACATACACACATACATATTTACATACACACATACACATCCATACATATACTACACACATACACAAACATACACACATATACAAACTCATAATACACATCATATTACATTATATCATATATACATACATGCATACATATACATACATACACACACACACCACATACCAACACAAACATACATTACACACATAGACACTCACAATACATTATATATATATATATATATTATAATATAATATATATATACATTACATACACACAAACATACACACTTCATACATTACAAACATATATATATAAAAGTATATATATATATATATGTTATATATACATTATACATAAACATACATACACACAACACACATACTGTACACACCATATACATACACACAAAACACACTCACACATAACATAATACATACATACACAAATATTACATACAAACACTCATACATACACACATACATATACATTACACACATACACACATTATACATTAACACAAAACCCACACTCACATCATTAACATACAACATATAACATACACAAATATACATTACACACTCATACATTAACACACATATTACATCTATACATCTATACATACATGCATACAATACATACATACACACCACACATACAAAACACAAAACATACATACACACATAGATATATATATATATATATACATTACACACAAACATACACACTCATACATACAAACATTATATATAAAATAATATATATGTAATATATATATACATATACATACATACATAACACACACATACATTATACATACACACACAACCACACATACATAACATACATATACATACCAACACACATACACACATACATACACACAACATAATACACACTCATACATTACATACATATACAAACATTTCATACATAAACATACATACAAACTCATACATTACCACACAATACATATACATTATATACATACATATACAATACATACAACACACAACAAACATAAACAACATTACACACACATATATACATACTACATGTACATATATATTACATACATACACCACACATACATACCACATATACAAACATTACATATACATACATATACATACATACATATACATTAACATATATACACATACATGCCATTAATTATACTTACATACACACACACATACAAACACAAACATACATACACATACATATACATACACACATAGACACTCACACAACATATATTATATATATAATAGTATATATTATTACATTACATACACACAAACATACACATTACATACCCACACTCATACATAACAAACATACATATATATATAATACATATACATACATACTATTACATTACACATGTACCCATATTAAATACATACATACACACACTACATACACAATATACATACATATACATACACACAATACATACACACAACACACTCACACATACACACACAAACATTATACATATACACATACATACAGCATACATACATACAACACAACATACACATACATTATACATACACATGTACATATAATATACATACATACACACATATACATACAAACATACATATATATATATACGATATACATACACACACATACACACATACATACATACATACATACATATACATACACACATACACAAACATACATACCACACTCATACATACCACACAATTATACAAAACATTACATTAAACTTACAAACTCATAACATACACACATATACATTTAATACAATATACATATTACATACATACACCACACACACATACAAACACAAACATATCATACAACACATAGACACTCACACAGTACACAAAAAACATACATACACACAAACATACACACTCAATCAACAAACATATATAAAATATATATATATATATTGTATATATATTAACTATACATTACACACATACATACACACATACACACTCACACATACACACCACCAAACATATACCATATACACATACATACATACATACACACTCATACACATGTACATATAATATTACATACATACCCACACATATACAAAAACATACACATAACATACATATACACACACACCATACACATACGTACACATAACATACATTAACTATAAAACTATACATATACATAGAACATACATACACATACATAAACATACATACATATACATACAATACACATATTTCATACACACACCACTCCATACATACACACATATATATATATATATATATATATTATTATAATATATATATATGTATACATTACACACACAAACAAACAACGTACATTACATATACACATTTACATAACATATACACATATACATACAAACATATATATATATATATAATATATATATTAATATATATATATATATTATACATACACACAACATACATACATATACACACATAGCATATACATACACACAACATACCCACTTCACATACATTACACACATACACAAACATACAACACACTCATACATACACACATACACATACATTACATATACAAACATATAACATTACATACAAACTCATACATACACACATATACATTATACATATATACATATACATACACACACACACCAAACATACATACACACATAGACACTCACACATACCACCATATATATATATAATATATATATATATATACATACATACACACAAACATACACACTCATACATACAAACATATATATAAA
Organism: Eptatretus atami; assembly: GCA_035128595.1. Classification (NCBI taxonomy): domain Eukaryota; kingdom Metazoa; phylum Chordata; class Myxini; order Myxiniformes; family Myxinidae; genus Eptatretus; species Eptatretus atami. Next base: position 10,029 of record JAXMNL010002602.1, read on the forward strand.
TATATAATATATAACCACACATACATACACACATACACACTCACACATACACACAACAAACCATATACATATACAACATACACACATACATACACACTCATACACATGTACATATAATATATCTATACATACCCACCACAATTATAAACAAACATACATATACATTACACACTAAACATACCACACATACACATACGTACACATTACATACAATATACATATACATATACATACATACACATACATAAACATACATACATACATATACACACACAATACACATACATACATTACACATACATTACACCACCACACACTCATACCATACACACATAATAAATATATATATTATACAACACACACAAACAAACACGTACATTACATATACACATACATACATATACACATATACATACAAACATAACATAGTATATATATATATATATATATATATATATATATATATATTACATACACACATACAATACATATACACACATTAATATACATACACAACACATACACACATTCACATACATACACACATAACACAAAACATAATACAACACTCATAACATAACACACATACACATACATACATATACAAACTCATTACATACACACATATACATTATTACATTAAATACATTACATGCATACATCATACATACATTACACACCACACAACATTTACACCAACCATACATATACATACACATGTACATTTATTAAATATACTACATTACATACACACATAACACACAAACCATCATACACACTCATACATACACACATACACATGTACACATTGAACATATAATAACTACTATACCCAACACATATACAACATTTACATATAATACACACACAAACATACGTACCACATATATATTATACATTATACATACGTACACATACAAACAATACATATACATAGACTCATACATTACACATACACACACATACACATACATACACACACACATTACATTATACACTCATACTTACACACATACATACATATACAAAAACTCATACATACACACAGATAACATTATTTAACAATATATTACATTTTACATGCTACATATACATACACACATTAA
>JAXMNL010002605.1:901-11289 GCA_035128595.1 Eptatretus atami
TCGAAAGTGGAGCGTCCCGTCCATCACAGCAGGTAAGTGGGGATTGTGAGAAATAACAACGTATTGTACTTGGGGAAGGTAAACAACACGATCGGAGTCACTTTCTTTAGAGCTTGGTAAACCCAGACTGGTATTTAATTAATAAACAGGATGAGAACAGGTAACACCAGGAACCCAGCTCTATTTAATTAATAAACAGGATTAAAACAGGTAACACCAGGAACCCAGCTCGTATTTAATTAATAAACAGGATTAGAACAGGTAACACCAGGAACCCAGCTCGTATTTAATTAATAAACAGGATGAAACAGGTAACACCAGGTCCCCAGCTCGTATTTAATTAATAAACAGGATTAAAACAGGTAACACCAGGACCCAGCTCGTATTTAATTAATAACAGGATTAAAACAGGTAACACCAGGAACCCAGCTCGATTTAATTAATAAACAGGATTAAAACAGGTACACCAGGACCCAGCTCGTATTAATTAATAAAAGGATTAAAACAGGAACCAGGCCCAGCTCGTATTAATTAATAACAGGATTAAAACAGGTAACACCAGGAACCCAGCTCGTATAATTAATAAACAGGATTAAACAGGTAACACCAGGACCCCAGCTCGTATTTAATTAATAACAGGATTAGAACAGGTAACACCAGGAACCCCAGCTCGTGTATTTAATAAACAGGATTAAAACAGGTAACACCAGGAACCCCAGCTCGTATTTAATTAATAAACAGGATTAGAACAGGTAACACCAGGAACCCAGCTCGTATTTAATTAATAACAGGATTAGAACAGGTACACCAGAACCCAGTCGTGTATAATAATAAACAGGATTAAAACAGGTAACACCAGGAACCCCAGGATTATTAATTAAACAGGTTAAAACAGGTACACCAGTACCCAGCTCGTGTATAATTAATAAACAGGATTAAAACAGGTAACACCAGGTACCCAGCTCGTATAATTAATAACAGGATTAAAACAGGTAACACCAGACCCAGCTCTGTATATAATTAATAACAGGATTAAAACAGGTAACACAGGACCCCAGCTCGTATTTAATATAAACAGGATTAAAACAGGTAACACCAGGAACCCAGCTCGTATTTAATTAATAAACAGGATTAAACAGGTAACACCAGGACCCCAGCTCGTTTTAATTAATAACAGGATTAAAACAGGTAACACCAGGTACCAGCTCGTATTTAATTATAACAGGATTAAAACAGGTAACACCAGGACCCAGCTCGTTTTAATTAATAAACAGGATTAAAACGTAACACCAGGAACCCAGCTCGTTTTAATTAATAAACAGATTAAAACAGGTAACACCAGGACCCCAGCTCGTATTTAATTAATAAACAGGATTAAAACAGGTAACACCAGGTACCCCAGCTCGTGTATAATTAATAAACAGGATTAAAACGGTAACACCAGGAACCCCAGCTCGTTTTAATATAAACAGGATTAAAACAGGTACACCAGGTACCCCAGCTCGTATTTATAATAAAACAGGATTAAAACAGGTAACACCAGGAACCCAGCTCGTGTATAATTAATAAACAGGATTAAAACAGGTAACACCAGGAACCCAGCTCGTGTATTAATTAATAAACAGGATTAAAACAGGTACACCAGGACCCAGCTCGTGTATAATTAATAAACAGGATTAAAACAGGTAACACCAGGAACCCAGTCGTGTATAATTAATAAACAGGATTAAAACAGGTAACACCAGGTACCCCAGCTCTGTATAATTAATAAACAGGATTAAACAGGTAACACAGGAACCCAGCTCGTGTATATTTAATAAACAGGATTAAAACAGGTAACACCAGGAACCCAGCTCGTATTTAATAAAACAGGATTAAAACAGGTAACACCAGGTACCCAGCTCGTGTATAATTAATAAACAGGTTAAAACAGGTAACACCAGGACCCCAGCTCGTATTAATTAATAAACAGGATTAAAACAGGTAACACAGGAACCCCAGCTCGTGTATAATTAATAACAGGATTAAACAGGTAACACCAGGAACCCAGCTCGTTTTAATTAATAACAGGATTAAAACAGGTAACACCAGGAACCCCAGCTCGTTTTAATTAATAACAGGATTAAAACAGGTAACACCAGGGACCAGCTCGATTTAATTAATAAACAGGGTTAAAACAGGTAACACCAGGAACCCAGCTCGTATTTAATTAATAAACAGGATAAAACAGGTAACACCAGGACCCAGCTCGTATTTAATTAATAACAGGATTAGAACAGGTAACACCAGGAACCCAGCTCGTGTATTAATAATAAACAGGATTAAACAGGTAACACCAGGAACCCCAGCTCGTATTAATTAATAAACAGGATTAGAACAGGTAACACCAGGAACCCCAGCTCGTATTTAATTATAACAGGATTAAAACAGGTAACACCAGGAACCCCAGCTCGTATAATTAATAAAGGATTAAACAGGTAACACCAGGCTCCCAGCTCGTATTTAATTAATAACAGGATAGAAACAGGTAACACCAGGAACCCCAGCTCGTATTTAATTAATAAACGGATTAAAACAGGTAACACCAGGAACCCCAGCTCGTATTAATTAATAAACAGGATTAAAACAGGTAACACCAGGTACCCCAGCTCTATTAATTAATAAACAGGATTAAACAGGTAACACCAGGTACCCCAGCTCGTTATTAATTAATAAACGGATTAAAACAGGTAACACCAGGTACCCAGCTCATATTAATTAATAAACAGGATTAAAACAGGTAACACCAGGTACCCCAGCTCGTATTTAATTAATAAACGGATTAAACAAGTAACACCAGTACCCAGCTCTATTAATTAATAAAACGAGTATTAAACAGGTAACACAGGTACCCCAGCTCGTATTATTTAATAAACGGATTAAACAGGTAACACCAGGAACCCAGCTCGTATTAATTAATAAACAGGATTAAACAGGTAACACCAGGTACCCAGCTCGTATTTAATTAATAACGGATTAAACAGGTAACACCAGGTACCCCAGCTCTATATAATTAATAAACAGGATTAAAACAGGTAACACCAGGTAACCCAGCTCGTATTTAATTAATAAACGGATTAAAACAGGTAACACCAGGTACCCAGCTCATGATTATATTAATAAACAGGATTTAAACAGGGAACACCAGTACCCAGCTCGTATTTAATTAATAAACAGATAAACAGGTACACCAGGTACCCAGTCGCTGTATAATATAAACAGGATTAAAAAGGTAACACAGGAACCCCAGCTCGTTTAATAATTATAAACAGGATTAAACAGGTAACACCAGGTACCCCAGCTGTATATAATTAATAAACAGGATTAAAACAGGTACACCAGGAACCCAGCTCGTGTTATATTAATAAACAGGATTAATTAGTTATTAATAATTAAAACAGGTAACACCAAGAACCCCAGCTCCGTATAATTAATAAACAGGATTAAAGGTAACACCAGGACCCCAGCTCGTATTTAATTAATAAACAGGATTAAAACAGGTACACCAGGCACCCAGCTCGTATATTAATAATAAACAGGATTAAACAGGTAACACCAGGTACCCAGCTCGTGTTTAATTAATAAACAGGGTTAAACAGGTAACACCAGGAAACCAGCTCGTATTTAATTAATAAACAGGATTAAACAGGTAACACAGGAACCCCAGTCGTGTATATTAATAACAGGATTAAACAGGTAACACAGGAAACCAGCTCGTATAATTAATAACAGGATTAAAACAGGTAACACCAGGAACCCAGCTCGTTTAATTAATAACAGGATTAAAACAGGTAACACCAGTACCCAGCTCGTGTATAAATAATAAACAGGGTTAAACAGGTAACACCAGGAACCCCAGCTCGTATTTAATTAATAAACAGGATAAAAACAGGTAACACAGGAACCCCAGCTCTTATAATTAATAAACAGGATTAAAACGGTAACACCAGGACCCAGCTCATATTAATTAATAACAGGATTAAAACGATAACACCAGGAACCCAGCTCTGTATATTAATTAAACAGGATTAAAAACGGTAACACCAGGACCCCAGCTCGTATTTAATTAATAAACAGGATTTAGAACAGTAACACCAGGACCCCAGCTCTGTATAATTAATAACAGGATAAACAGGTAAAACCAGGAACCCAGCTCGTATTTAATTAATAAACAGGAAGAACAGGTAACACCAGGAACCCCAGCTCATATTAATAAACAGGATAGAACAGGAACACCAGGTACCCCAGCTCGTATTTAATTAATAAAACGGATTTAACAGTAACACCAGGTACCCCAGCTCATGTATAATTAATAAAACGGATTGAACAGGTAACAACCAGGTACCCAGCTCGTATTTAATTAATAAACAGGAATAAACAGGTAACACCAGGAACCCCAGCTCTATTTAATTAATTAACAGGATAGAAACAGGAACACCAGGTACCCCAGCTCGTAATTTAATATAAACAGGATTAAAACAGGTAACACCAGGTACCCCAGCTCGTATATTTAATAATAACAGGATTAACAGTAACACCAGGTACCCAGCTCATTATAATTAATAAACAGGATAAAAACAGGTAAAACCAGGTACCCCAGCTCGTATTTAATTAATAAACAGGATAAACAGGTAACACCAGGAACCCCAGCTCTATTTAATTAAATAACAGGATAAACAGGAACACCAGGTACCCCAGCTCGTATTAATTAATAAACAGGATTAACGTAACACCAGGACCCCAGCTATTTAATTAATAAACAGGATAAACAGGTAACACCAGGACCCCAGCTCATATTAATTAATAAACAGGATAAACAGGTAACACCAGGTACCCCAGCCTCATGTATAATTATAACAGGATAGAACAGGTAACACCAGGAACCCCAGCTCTATTTAATTAATACAGGATAAACAGGTAACACCAGGTACCCCAGCTCGTATTTAATTAATAAACAGGATTAACAGTAACACCAGGTACCCCAGCTCATGTATATTAATAAACAGGATAACAGGTAAAACCAGGTACCCAGCTCGTATTAATTAATAACAGGTATAACAGTAACACCAGGTACCCCAGCTCATGTATAATTAATAAACAGGATAGAACAGGTAACACCAGGAACCCAGCTCGTATATTAATTTAAAACAGGATTAAAACAGGTAAAACCAGGTACCCCAGCTCGTATTTAATAATAAACAGGATTAAAACAGGGTAACACCTGTTATGATATATTAGGTGATGGCCCCATTGGCCAAATTTGTACCATTTGAACTGATTTAAAACATTCACATCAATTTCATAATCAGTGTGTCTGGGATTCAAAACCTTTGTCCTGGCTGCTTCAAATTTGTCCGCTCCAAACGTTGTCTTCATTTTTACATTTGGTGTTACAGCAGGCCTGGCCTTTGCCAGAAGCAGCTTTTGCAGCTGTATGAATTCCAGATGGGGTCAACAATCTGGAGAACTACAAAGGATTTTGTCTGTCTATGAATATGTGCCGGCCGCCTTTCTCGCTGGTCTGAAGCGGGAAAAGGAGCTGTTTACTGCTAATTCTCCCCGAGGGCCGCCAGGGAGGGGGAAAAGCCACTTGCATCTTTGTTTCTTTCTTGCTTGCTTTTCTCCGCCTAGGAATAGGGTTTTATATATGAAAACTTATTGAGTGTAACCTTTAGTGTGGTACAGGTTCTTTACTGCTGTGGTTGGTTTCCTGTGCCACCTGCGCTTGCAGTGTGCTAGCAACTTCAATAAACGTATATTCGAGAAGTCCTCAGTTGACTCCCCTCAATCTTGGCAGGATTGCGTCTGGTCTTTACATCACATCTGGCACCCCAGCTGGACCGCTGTGCGGTCCTGAATGCCGCGATCCGGAGGATCTCCGTGTCAGAGCGCAGCTGAAACGCCGGCGGTCCGGAGGGATCTCCGTTGAGCGCAGCCTCGGGTCTGCGCCGGTTCCGAACTGGTAACGTAAGATGAGGAAAGGTCGAATGCGTTTGTTGGAGGAGCATAGGGCTGTCAGCCTGTTAGGAAGACCGGGTTCTGGGTCAGGGGCAAGGAAAGCCCAGTGAAACAGGGATAACAGGTTAGAGGCCTGTAAGTACAGGTTTCGAGTCCTGTGACCACAGGTTTAGTCCTGGGTAATTGTGTGGAGGGTTAGAGTCCCTCAGAGGAAGAAAAAGCTATAAGCAATCGAGAAGAGCGGGTTCTGAGCCTGCACAATAAAAGGAAGAAAAGAAGAGTTCAGGTGGCAGAGAAGACAAGGGGGACTTCGTCAATAAAAGAGATACTTAAAAGGCTATAAGGCTGGTGACACGTGAAGAAACATACAATGAGGAATAACTCTTCAAGAACACGAGTTACCCAGAGGGACAATGCTGAAAGTTGTCGGGGATAAATATGGAATTGATAATGGTAAAAAGAGTACAAGATTGGGTGACTTGACCAGCGGGAAGACGGATCCCTTCTCGGCTGACCGGGTCCTTAATCCAAAGATATTACACACGTTCAGCTCGTGGTTGATGAGGAGGGCAGAGTCGGGATGCTCGGAGACAGAATGAAACAACCCGGAGGGCCGTTTGCATGCTTGGCAACGGGGTCACAAGCTGAGACAGGAAAACACCAAGTGTGAACGGCGAGGAGGCGAATACAATGTGAGTGGGAAGTTAGTTGTTTAGATGTAAGGTGGTTCCAACCTGGAACTTGTATATGTGAACAACTTGTATGTTTGTATAGAGATAAGACTGCTATGTCATAGTGATGGGCGAATGTCATTGAGAGCGAGTGTTGTGTGTGCTGTGTGTGTGTGTGTGTGGTGTAATGTGTGTGTGTGTGTGTGTGTGTGTGTGTGTGTGTGGTGTGTGTGTGTGTGTTGTGTGTGTGTGTGTTGTGAAGCTATAGGAAATTAACCACGTTCGGCGGACACGTTTGGGAGAGTTTGGGATTTTTAATTTTTTGATTTGATATTTCCTTATAAAAATAAAAATTTATTTAATAATAAAATTTTTAGAATAAAAAAATATTTCTTAGTGTTGAGAATTCCCTTACAGGTGGTCAGGCTGTGGGAGTGAAATGGCCAGGGATCGGATATTTCTCATTGTGCGATAACTCTGTCTCATGCTGTTGGCTTTGAACACTGCGGCCGTTGCGACGTGAATAAATGGGATGGTTTCTTCGGAGCTTAATTTTGATTTTAACATTCAAATTCAGTTCTGTTTCCACCTTGCATGTTTCATAAGCTGATCGACGCATACGACCCGGTTCGTTTTAACGTCCAGTTAAACTCTGTTCCATTTTTTCTGTGAAGATCATTAAGCATGTATTATATACTTGATTTTCGTTACAATCTGGAGGGAAAAAAACTGAGATTCTATTCGTATTGATATGAAACCGGGCCCGTTTGAGTGCGTGATGACGTCATCACGCCGGCCGAATCGAATTACATTCAGGATACGAGATTGATTAAAATAAATATATGTTGAAAAAATGTTAAAACCAAGGATTGCTCGATTTTTTATCGTCGGAAATGAGTTGCACGCATTCTGGACATAGAGAACGACAATCCCTTTCAACTCAAAAGCGGTAATAAAATTTTATGTGCGGTTGATTGTATGTTTTTGGCTTCGTGACCAGAAGAGGGAAAAAAAAATACTCACTTCCGCGTGGCGAACGGCGAGCTTTCTCGGGATCTATTACAAAGGCTATTCTGCATATTGATGCGAGTCAATGCCGGCGATAACTTGCCACCCTTCGTTTGGTGGGTGCTTCGTGTGCCGGTTTGGCCCCGGCAGTGAGCTACTTTTCGTTGTGGTGGGATGTTACAAAGTGTCTGCTGTTTACATGTGTAACGTGCTGGGTGTGCCAGAGAGCAGTGTACTGAAGGAGGGATGCACAGTAGAAAGTTATTATGGAAGGTGTTTTTAAAATCACACGGTTGAACGTGGATGGTTTTGCTTTCGTCGCCATGCGGGTTGGCCGAACGGGAGGAGCATGATGCAATTGTGAACACTCCTGGTGTTGGATTGCTGTCGAGGTTTTGTGATTCATGTTAGTACATTTTGAACCGTCCATGGTTTGTAGTTAATTAGGAGAGGTGTGGCGAAAGAAAAGGTGACGAGTGGTGAGTGCAGCAGTGAGCATATGCTTCAGGGGTGACGATAATGGTGTGATGTGATTGGCCACCCTCTCCACATGTGTTTGAATCTCAGCTAAGCTCGGGATGATGAAAGTGAAGTCCATTTGAGGGGAGGCGAGCTATTGCACGGCAGTTGTGAGATAATATTCTGGCTTGATCAAACCCAGCAAGGTTTAATGCTTGGTACTATTGTGTTTTTGAAAGCGCGCCATGGAGTTAGGTATTTTAAAACGCCGTTTTTTATATCTTCACGGCCACCGTATCTTGCGAAGATTCGTTGCTCTTTGGTACTTTACAATTTTACCGACATGGACAACAGTTTGGGATGCGTGAGCACGCGGGACCGAGGTGTGGAGGATTATGGCGATGTAGAGGAATGGTTGCCTTAGCACGACATCGATCTGGAAGGAAAGGAGCCGGTGGAGGTGAAACAAACCGCCAGAGAGCAGCGAACTAATGAAGCAATAGAGGACTTACACCAACACGCATGATTACACAGGGCTGAATGGCCTAATTGCCATCCTCATACGTTGAGTGTCATTGCATAGCCTTTCTGTGCAGGAAACCGACAAGAAAAAAAACATGTCTTTGTGTTTATATGAGCCTCTACCTGTCAGGAAAATCATTTAGATTTTAATCGGCATAATTCTATTTATTGTCACAATGGTAGGAATGATAGAGATTGGCTAAACAAAGAAAATGGATGCTTGATCAAGTAATAACAATGTTACCCCTTTGGTGTTGTTTAACTGTTTGGAGAAATTTGTTACAATATGTCAAGTCTTTTTAAAATGAGACCCGCTGCAGCCAACATGTTGAATCTACAATCGGCAACTCGAAATGACGCCATGCCACAACAACGGCGTGAACTTCATCATGGGGGTTTGCACGAGCGCCGAGAACAGATTCCAAAATGAATCCTTTTGTGCGACACATATATTGCGTGAATTACTCATGATCTTAATTACTCCTACGTGAATAACTTATCTTGACATTATTTTGGAATCAATCTTTGTGAATCATGTATAACCGAACACACAGGGTGTTCTCACAATGTTCGTAAACCTAGACACGGATACACCAGTGGTTTGACCTTAATGCGTGGTGAGGGTGGTAATCTTAGGATCAATGGGACCAGATCTCTCTCTTTGTTTGAATTTAAGTTCAATTCACCAAGTGATTCGTGACAGGAAACACAACATGTCAGAAAAGGGAATACACAGATTTACATCCTTGTCGTCGACTTTACTTTTTATAATATCACAAGTATGTTCATCATCTTGAAACATCTATAATGCAACGTTGTTTTCATAATTGTTGTTCATTGAATTCCCCTAACAAGGCTGAAAGCTACTCAAGGTTTTTGGGTTGTATACAGTACGTACTGCATTCAGTAATCATACCTACTCCAATCAGGTGATTCCCAAAAATTGGCGATATTGGCCAAGTGCGATGTGTGTTGTCGTGGTTGTGTTGTTCTTCAAAGCATAACATGTCTCAGCGTCTGACTCCCTACCTCACCACCCCTCTCTGTCTCTCTTTCTTTGTCCATCCACACTCCTCCCCCTCATACAGTGCAACACCCTCCTTCCATATCCTCTCCATGTTCCCTCCTGTCTCTCTCTCTCCTCTCTTCTTTGGATGGTGGTTGTATCCGGACAGTGGTTATCTCTGGACATGGATGTCCGAGCGGTGTTTGTATCCAGACTTGCCCGGGTTGTATTTATCTCGGACTGGCCAGGGGTGTGTTTATGTCTTGAAAGGTTTTGTCTCCGACATGGCCCGGGTGGTGATTATCTCCAGACAGCTTGGATCCAGACGCGTCCGGGCATTGCTTTTCTCTGGATGCGTCTGGGCAGTGTTTGTCTCCGGATTTCTCTGGGCGCTGTTTGTCTCTGGGCGGTGTTTGTCTCCGGGTGATGTTTGTCTCCAAGCGGTGTTTGTCTCCTGACGGTGTTTACCTCTGGACATGTCCGAGTGGTGTTGGTCTCCAGGCAGTATTTCTCGTATTATCAGTGAGTGGCGATTGGGACAAAAATAGGGGACTGTGGAGGGTGGGGGGAGGAAGGAGGAGTGTAGGGAGCAAGGAGGAAAGAGAAGAGGAGGGGGTGGGGAAAGTGACGGCAGCATGAGGTGAGAGGAATGGAAGGCACACGGTGCTGGTGGAGCATTAATTCGATATCATACTGTCTCATGCAAAATGATTTTCCATCTTTAT
>JAXMNL010002606.1:0-11278 GCA_035128595.1 Eptatretus atami
AAAGAGAGAGATGCCTACCCTCACAACCACCACACCCATCTTCGCCACTACATCCACCAGAACGCCATCCTCCGCGCGTCCAGCGTACGACGGTTTCCGCGTTGGATACCGTCGAACGCTGAGGGGGAAGGGAGAATGTCCCCACAGCGAGGCGCGCGGTTTTCCGCTATTCCTTCCTTGGCCCGGCGCCAGAACGGCTTCGCCTGCCCCCACAAGAACGCAGGTGGGAGGGAAGAGAGGGAACGCCCCCCTTCCGAAGCGCCTTCGAAGAAGGTGGAGCCCGAGAACGGGGCGGGGCGCCGGGCGTAATAGAAGAGCAGAGGCGCAGGAGGTTCTCTCTCCGTTCGTTGAGTTCTCGGTTCGTTGAGGCGTCTCCGGTTCGTTGATTTCTCTTGGTTCGCGCGCTGGCTCGCTTCTCTTGGTTCGGCGCTGGGGCTTCGCTCTCTGGTTGACGGTCGCCAAGGACTCAAACACCTCAAGGGAAGTCGCGACTTCATTTTCTTTTGGGTTTTGTGTGAAACGTGTGTGTGTGGCGCCGTGTCTGATAAGTAAGTGCATTGTGTAAGTGTCCCGTGTGTCGCGTATTCGTTTAAACTCCTTCTTTATATGTGCATTTCTTTTGTTTTTCTAATTTGATTAATATGTGCATTTCTGAACTGTTTGCTTTAGTGTGCTATTTGTGTCCTGTCTGTGAATTAAACGTGCTTCTTTTGAATTCTTCCCACCGTCGCTCGTCCTTCTTCGTTGGGGTCCCATCTTGTTCATTAAAGGGTTCGTCGTGGGCTAATCGCCATAATATATCTGACCGTCAAGGCCGACGAAACACCGCTCGGATATCCCGTTAGCATGGACGGTCGCTTAAGCGGCCGTGTCCAAGTCGGCCTGTGGCGAGGTACAACCCTCGGATAGGTTACCCGTGCGGTATTTGGTATAATCGAACTTTCGGCGATTTCACCCTATTCGCGCGGGTAAGAATGCGGACTGGGTTTGGGTGAGGCGAAAGGTCACCCGTGACTGGATCCCGGCGTTAAGCCGGGAGGGTGCACGACTGAAATGTCGTCCGGTGGGAGGGGTCGATTCGAGTCACGTGGCCGATCGCACGCCGGCGGGACGCGAATTCGACAATATATATATATAATATTAAATATTATATATATATAATTATATATATATAATTGTTACGAATTTGGAATTCGATTGCACACAGCATACAGGTTCCTTTAGTCAGCTATGTCGATAAGTGCTTGGTCCCTAGATAGCTCACCTTCCATTGTTTAAATGTTCAGCAATCGATTAGATGCGACTGCGGATCGATTTAATAGTTAGGGAACGAACAATGGAGACATCCCCCCCCTCTTCTGCGTAGAGGAAGAAGAATCCTGCCGTCCCGTGACTCATGATGTCACAACTCCCTCCCACCCGTGGTTGAGCGGGGGAGGATCACGAGGGCATGCGTCAACGCGGGCGTGGGGAGGGGGTGGCGCGAGAAGGATAAGAGGAGATCGTCTCTTTGTTCGTGTCGGGAGTTGAGTAGTAAGCTTTTTGCTTCGGCAGAGAGTAGTCGTTCAGCAGACCTTCGGGTCCTGTTTGGCTTGGGTTAGGGTTGAGGCCTTCGGAAGCTTTTTGCTTCAGCGGCTCAGTGAGCTTTCGGCTGAGGCCGGCTCGGGAGGAGGCTTTTTAGAGGCTTTTTGCTTTGATGGTTCCGGTGAGCTTCGGCTTCTGCTTGGCTCGGGAGAGCTTTTGCTTCAAGCTGCCCTGTTCGAAGAAAGTAAGCCGTCACTCGGCTCGAGCTGCGAGTGGTGCTTCTTCTCTTGGTTCGTGGAGCTCTTTGTTCTCCATTTTGGTTCCCGGCTTGGTGCAACTCATCGACCTCTTCGTGGAGGTGGTTCCTCGGGGAAGCGACGCATCGACGGGAAGGATCAGCAGCCTCGTCTCACCAGCACGTGTTGAGAAGCGGGCGGGAGGATTCGCGGGAGCTCGGGAAGGATCGCAGCTCACGGCGATTGGATCCAGCTCGCTCTCACTGGAGCCCGGGTCCGAAACAACTTGAAGACCACACGAGGTGGAGAGTTCGAGATAGGCTCTGGGTTTCAAGCTCCCTGTCCTCCGAGCTGGAGCTCGTTATTAAAGGCCTCTGCCACCATTTCTTGGGTGTGTGTGTGCGTACTGTGTGTCCGTGGGCCCGTCTAATAAGTAGGAAATTGTTAAGTGCTTTGTGTGCTGTAAATGTTTGCATTGCATTGTATAGACGGTCCGTAGTTCTTTTGTCGTGCTTTTTTGCTTGTATAATTGCATATGTGTTTTGCCTTGTTAAATTGCATACGTGCTTTATTATAAATGTCCTTGTGTGAATGTAAACCTGTTCGTGCGGTCCATTCCCCCATTGAAATGCCATCTTGTATTGCGGAATATTAGTTGGTTTTTAAATAACGATAAATAGAATCGGGTCCGGCCGAGGTCTGGCGATAATACCCGCTCGGTTATCCCAGAACGGAACGGACCGCTTAAGCGGTTCGTGTCCAAGCAGGCCTTCGCCGAGGTATGGTCCCTCGGTAGGTTACCCCGCGCGGGTACTAGGTATATCGATATTCGGCGATTGACCCTATTTCGCGCGGGTAGAAATACGGACTGGGCCGTGGTGGGATTAAAAACCACCCGTGACTGGTTTCTGGAGTTGTTCCAGAAAGTCACGACTGGAATTGTCCGTTCGGTGGCGAAAGCGACCGCTATTGTTAGACGCGGTCGTTCGCACGCCGACGGGCGGGAATTCTACAACACTGTGTCGAGGAGTGGGGTGCAAACTCTCCCGCCTTCACACCAAATCAAATTAACAGAGCCGGATCAAGGGTGTGCGAGGCGACCCTCCGGTCCATCAAATTCCGAGGTTTTTAATATTTCCGTACGCAACATGGCAGCTCAAAGCGAACAGGCGCAGGAGGGATTAGGAATATTTTTTAATGTAAAATCCATGGTCCAGGACGATTAGCCCATGCAGGTTGACCCATCCGCACGTGTGGTTTCCAGCATGGACCAGATGTTGGAGGTGATGGGACGATTGATGGAGGATATGAACGAAATGAGGGCGAATGCGCAAAACATGGAGGCCGCATGGAGTTTATGGGGCGATTTGGTGAAAGCATGAATGCCAGGGTTGGACGTGATGAATGCAGACAGGCAGGCATGGAGAAAGGGGAGGTGACGATGGATTACAAAATGGCGGCGCCACGTGTGGAGCGAGCGAGCTGAGGGGGAGTGTGAATTGTCGGCCCCGCGGTGGAGGACAAAATAATCCGAGACGTGTAAGAGACACGTGGAGACGACGGAAATGATAAAATAAACCAATATCACCCGTAGGGTGATCCGTATCTTGCCAAAAGGTGACCACGTGTGACTTCTTTAAGGTCACACTGAGGTGAACAGAGCTGCTATCCACCAGGAGCGACTCCTTGAGGAATATCTGCCTACGAGAGATTCCGATGAGAATCGTTCTACAGAGTAACCATGAAAAAAATATGCGTTTGCTCATAACGTCACCAAATCACGTCATAATGTCTCAAGCTTGATATTCTAGAAGCACTCATCGAGGTGTTCAATTGAGGTACTACACGATATGGTTCTTAAAACTTGAAAATTTGACCTTGGGTCAAATGTTGACCTTAGGCGTTAACCATGAAGGTCAAGGCAATCGCCCCCAAAAATAATCAGCTGAATGCCAGACCATGAACTATATTCCCATGAAGTTTGAAGACGATCCGATCAAATTACTCAAAAATAAGGGTTTGTCGACTCCCCTGATTTGCGACAAAGTGACCTTGACCTTTGACCTTGACCTTCAAAATTTATGCGCTGAAAGGGACCTCTATAGGCCTCTGAATCGAAGTTACAAAATTTCCAATGAAACTGTGGTCTGCAGAATTTTTTTTTCGTGATTAACAGACAAACAAACAAACAAACAACAAACAAAAAAAAAAAAAAAAATTAAAAAACATACAGACTGACTATACATTATCTTGCAAAAACTTCGTTGGCAAGATAATAAATAACAGAGACACGGAGGTAGAAACGGTAGAGGAGAGACTACACGATATAGACGGGGTGATAGACGGGGTGAAAGACAGCACACACACATGGAGGTAGTGAGGACGATGAGGGGAGCTCGGGAATGTCTCGTGACCCGGTGCAAGCAGCCGGATAGCTCCTCCAGGAACGAGGGGAGGGAATATTCCCCTTGAAGTGGATCTCGACCAGGTGGGTCCGGTCGAGCTTTGCGGGGTAGAGGGGCGAGTGCTGTTGACGGGTGCACACGAAGCTTGGGGGGTATGAAGGCCCCGGGACCCTGTGGTGACCGCAAATCCCAGTGTGGGTCGTCCGGTGTGTGTGTGTACGAGTGAGCTGAAATGTGTGCTGGAAAGCACGCATAGCGTGAGTGTTATGGCGTGTGTAAGCGATTCCCGTGTGTGAGGGAAACCGCGTTGGTGGAGTGATATGGTGTGCCTGGTAGCGAGTGTGCCGAAATGCGTGCCTTC
This sequence comes from Eptatretus atami, assembly GCA_035128595.1. Taxonomy (NCBI): domain Eukaryota; kingdom Metazoa; phylum Chordata; class Myxini; order Myxiniformes; family Myxinidae; genus Eptatretus; species Eptatretus atami. The sequence goes on from JAXMNL010002606.1 coordinate 4,527, forward strand.
CAGCACGCCGTGTGTAAAGGAACACCGAGTGTCGAAGGAACAGCGTGTGTGAGAGAGACCGCGTGTGTGAGAGCGCTGTATGTGAGGGAGAATGGCGGTTGGCATGCGCGAACATGCAACCGCATGTCCGGGTGGTCATGGCGAGGTGTGTGAGCGTCATGACACGTGGAGTTTGTGCGCGAGAGTGCGACGACGACGGCGACAAATGAGGACAAAGGCCGATAGCGCCGTAGCTATTTTGGGACCATGCCAGGTTTGCACGGCAGCGCATGCGGGGTCCGTCGTGCCTGCAACGCACAAGGCCACCACGTACACGCCTGCGGTAGTTGAAGCCCGGTCCGTAAACGCACGCGGTGGATTAGCCGATCCCGGACGGACAGAAGGTAGGCTGGATAATGGATTGGACTGGATGGGTTCTCCAGGCGGGCATGTGTGTGAAGCTCCGCAGCAAGCACATGTGTTCGCGTGGGGAAACCCCTCGAAACGCGAGGCTTGTGTTTTGATGCGCAGGGTGACGTCGTGGCTGCAGGTTGGAATCCGGCAGAAGGGAAATCCCTGCCAGATGGTACGGTCCAAGGACGGACCGAAATGCGCGAACAGCTGCCATGAAGTCACGGGGAAAGGAGCGCAGGTTGCGAGTTGCCGCGCTAGTGCGCGCATGAAAAAAAAAAGCAAGCCCCGCTTCGGGTGAACGGGATTCCCCAGGCAGGGGGTGAAACCCCTTGCTAGGGGGGCACAGGAACTACTATTAGGGGGATGGGTTAGAGTTAGTTAGAACCGGCTTCATGGGGCAGGGACAAAGGCCTCATGGAGCCCGTGGAATGGATTAGGTAGAGGGATTCAGTTAGATTTAGGAAATGGATTTTTTGGATTTTTGGAGACGTGGACAAGACTGGAAATGTGTAGTGGAGACGTAGCTTAGCTTCGTAGAGTAAATGGAACGTGCATGAGAATAAGGGATGACGAGGGAGCACGAGTTAGTCAGGGGATTAGTTAAGAAGGATGGCAGTGTGGAGTGTTGGTGTGAGTTGCGAAATGGAAAGTGTGTGAGGAATGAGTGTGGGACAGCGAGCCAAGTGGTGTGAGTGGAGCGAATGTGGTATGCATGGTGCGAATGACTGGTTGGGGGAGGAGTGATTCCCACCCAAGAGACCCGGGGTCAGTTTAATGTTTAGTTAGTGGTAGTTAAATTTTACTAAAAGGATGTCGTTTGTTGTTGGTGTCGAGAGAAGGCACGAAACCCGTTTGAGGGGTGCAAGAGTTATGGACCGGCTGGGAGCGTGGCTGTGAAAGTTGGGTATTTGTTTAGTGGGCACCCCGGGCACCGGACTAGTCGGCCAGAGTAGGCCAAGGGCCAAGAGGGGCGGGATAGTGTAGTGGGCACGGGCGACCGGTCGGAAACAGGACCCGTAGCGCCAAAATGCCACGGGGGCAGTGTAGTGGGCACGGGCGACCCTCGGAAAGAGACCCGGGCATCAACAGGCCACGTGGGCATCGGAGGGGGGCAATGCCAAGAGGGCAACCCCCCGCTTTGTCAGAGCACTAGGCTCGGAGGCAGCCTGCGGCTCTGGGGGTGCCATGGTAGGATTCGGCAGAGGAGGAGTTCCCTCCGTTGAGCCACGCTGCAGCCAGGAAATTGTGCGAGGGCACGTATGAAAATTTGAGGGCAAGGCCCAAATTATAATGGACACCAACACAGGCGACGGGAATCATGGTTTTTAGAACCGATAGTTTTAAAGGTGGAGGCGTTTTTGGAAAGCCCCGGGGTAGTTTCAGGTTAATGAATGTTAGGGTAGATAGGAGATGTACCCTTCGCACCATCCTCCCTTCGCTCGTTGTAGGCCGCTGGACTCACCTTGGTAGATCGCTGAACTCTGAGGAGGCCATTCTGAGGCTTTGTTAGGCTTTGAGACAGGACGCTAGTCTCTCCCTATTCCCCTCCAGAGAGGGAACGTAGGGGTTGGGAGTAGGCGAGGTTGACAGGATAGGTTAACCAGACAATGACGATAAAGGGGGTTAGGGAGACAATTATAAAGGGAAATAAAAATAAAGAGGGGCTAAATTTTGTTGTGTTTTTGTGCAAACTAAGGGAGTGGGGTATGGCAGAGACAGGCAAAGGCGATAGAGTGGGGGGAGCACGTAGGCTAGGTCCGAGCCTGCCTTCAGAGCGGTCGGCACCACCCACTCCCTCCAGACCTGATGGAACACACCAGAGGCTGGCCAGCTTCATTGCCGGCCTGTTGTGTTGCAGCCGCCTGTTCTGCATGGACTTGCCTTGCTATGCCTCGTTTGCTGCCCTGTGCCATGACCCCATGCCTGCTAGCCCTTGTTTGCGTTTGCCCCTGTGTCCATCCATCACCATGTGTGCCAGGACCATCCAGTTTTGCAAGGGCTGCCCTGCAGGCAGCCCGTGCATCCATCATGCTCATTTGTGTTTTGCGACCATCTCCATCCATTCCCCTGCATCAATGGACTTTGAAACGACTTTTACCTCTCCCCTTTCACAGATCACAAGTCCTGGGCCATGTTAAGTAATGGATAAGTTAAATGAAAAATTGTAAATACGTGGAACTCACCTGCATGTTTGTTTTAAGCGGCCGGCAATTTTAGTTAAGTTGTCCGAATGAGTCTGAGAGTTTGTTTAGTACTTTAGTTAGTTAGCAGCGCATTAGGTTATTTATTTTTGGGACACGGATAAAGAAATGTCGCACTCAGGGATCCGAAGGTAGAACGTACTAGGGGAAAACTTACACATGCTGGTCACACGAAAATTTGACGACTCGGGACGAGTCTGTAAAAAGGGGAGGGGGTAGTGTTACTAATTTGGAATTCGATTGCACACAACATACAGGTTCCTTTAGTCAGCTATGTCGATAAGTGCGTGTTCCCTAAATAGCTCACCTTCCATTGTTTAAATGTTCAGAAATCGTATTGATGCGCTGCGATCGATTTAATAGTTAGGGAACGAACAATGGAACATCCCTCCCCCTCTTCTGCGTCGAGGAAGAAGAATCCTCCGTCCCGTGACTCATGATGTCAACAACTCCCTCCACCCTGGTTGAGCGGGGGGATGGATCACGAGGGCATGAGTCACGCCGGGCGTGGGGAGGGGGCGGAGAGATAAGAGGAATCGTCTCTTTGTTCGTGTCGGGAGTTGAGTAGGAAGCTTTTTGCTTCGGCAGAGAGTAGCGTTAGCAGACCTTCGGGTCCTGTTTGGCTTGGGTTAGGGTTGAGGCCTCGGAGCTTTTTGCTTCAGCTGGCTCAGTGAGCTTCGGCTGAGGCCTGGCTCGGGAGGAGGCTTTTTGGAGGCTTTTTGCTTTGATGGTTCCGTGAGCTTCGGCTCTGCTTGGCTCGGGAGAGCTTTTTGCTTCAAGCTGCCCTGTTTGGAAGAAAGTTAAGCCGGTCATCGGCTCGAGCTGCGAGTGGTGGCTTCTTCTTCTTGGTTTGTGGAGCTCTTTTTTCTCCATTTTGGTTCCCGGCTGGTGCGACTCATCGACATCTTCGTGGAGGTGGTTCCTCGGGGAAGCGACGCATCGACGGGAAGGATCGGCGCCTCGTCTCACCAGCATGTTTGAGAAGCGCGGGAGGATTCGTGGGAGCTCGGGAATGATCGCAGCTCACGGCGATTGGATCCAGCTCGTTCTCGCTGGAGCCCGGGTCCGAACAACTTGAGACCACACGCGGTGGAGAGGTTCGAGATAGGCTCTAGGTTTCAGCTCACCTGTCCTCCGAGCTGGAGCTCGTTATTAAAGGCCTCTGCCACCATTTCTTGGTGTGTGTGTGTGCGTACGTGTCCGTGGGCCCGTCTAATAAGTAGGAAATTGTTAAGTGCTTTGTGTGCTGTAAATGTTTGCATTGCATTTCGTATAGACGGTCGTAGTTCTTTTGTCGTGCTTTTGTTGCTTGTATAATTGTATACGTGTTTTGCCTTGTTTAATTGCATACGTGCTTTATTATAATAAATGTCCTTGTGTGAATGTAAACCTGGTCGTTGCGTCCATTCCCTCATTGAATATGCCATCTTGTATTGCGGAATATTAGTTGGTTTTAATAACCGATAAATAGAATCGGGTCGGCGAGCTCTGGCGATAATACCCGCTCGGTTATGATCGAAACGGACCGCTTAAGCGGTTCGTGTCCAAGCAGGCCTTCGCCGAGGTACGGTCCTTGGTAGGTTACCCGCGCGGGTACTTAGGTAATTCGATATTCGCGATTGACCCTATTTCGCGCGGGTAGAATACGGACTGGGCCGTGGTGGGATTAAAAACCACCCGTGACTGGTTTCTGGCGTTGTTCCAGAAAGTCACGACTGGATTGTCCGTTCGGTGGGCGAAGCGACCGCTATTGGTTTGACGCGGTCGTTCGCACGCAGACGGTGGGATTCCACAACAATATATATATTACATAACATATATACATACTTACAGGGTGCTATCACTGATTGCTATCGCAGTGAGTCACTGCTTGAGTTCGTAAGAGTCCAATGTCTGAATTGGCATTTACACAAAATCCTTGCAATTGACGTTCTCGATGCTGTGCCCCTCCACGGTTCAGACAGGCATTGATCCTGACTCCAAAGTTCTCTCCAACTTTCCTGTAGGTCTCATGTGGCACTGCCTGGAGGTAGTTTGACACCTCCTTCTTCAGATCATCCAGTGTGGCAGGGCAGTTGGCATAGACAGAGCCCTTGGCCGCTCCCCAGAACCAGGAGTCCAGGGGGTTCAAATCTGGGCGATGGGATGCCCAGTCATGAGTGGCACCTAGGTCAATGAGGCGGTTTCTCAAGAGCTGCCGCAAGAAAGTGATGGCGTCACCAGCTGTATGCGGGGATGCACCATCCTGCATAAACCAGGTCATGCTGAGCTGGTTTGGAGTCACCTTTTGGGCTACATCATTATGGAACTTCTGGAGCACGGTCCGGTAGTGCTCACCGTTGATCGTCACCATCCTGCTGTTGTCATTCTCAAACCAGTAAGGTCCCGGCATTCCACATCTGGCATTGAAGACACAGAAGCATGTGAACTTAGGCCCTTTCAGGTACCTTTCAGTGATCTCCTCAGTTGGTTCTGCCTCCCAGAAAATGTTGTGGTTGTTGATTGCACCGTTCAAGTGGAAATGGACTTCATCACTGAACTGTCAATGGCATAGTTGAGCTCAACCAACCAGTGGGTCAACCCAGATAGCTCAGATGGCAGAGCACTGGTACGATTCACCAGATGACCTGGGTTTGATTCCAAGTGTGGGTGCATCGTTTTCCCACATATACATATTATGTGTGCTTGCCTGTCCATTTTTCCATATATCGTGTGTGTACACTAGAACCCGTGTTCAGGTTTTGGGAAATATGAATGTGGCCTCTGCTTGTTTGTGAAACTCTCCCTCTCCAGTTTCTACAAGCAGTGTTGTGGGCTAAAACTTTAGGAGGCAGGACAATGAAACAGCATAGCCAATCAAAGGGCACTTTAAGTTATTAATAAAAACAATTGGTGGAAGGAGAAACTATTGCTAATATAATTATTTGGTCAGAGAACAGCGTCATAGTAATGGTAGTAGAATGAAGGGGCTTGCTTTGTGTCTGTCCTTCATTTTTCTGCATGACTTTATGCAAGCTGTCCCTTGTGTACTTACTTAAAAAATTGTGTCTGTTTGCTCTTCACCATTGTATCATGGTGATTACAATTTCACCTGCATTTTGTTCTTGACTTTAACTCTTCCATGAATTGAGCTGTTCAAAACGACCCACACCAATGTTCACTTCTGAATCGGTATGACGAATGCAGGGAACTCTTTCTATTTAGGTCATCTCTCTGAGCATGACCTAATAATATGGGTGTCGATGTCCTTCGATCCGTCCGTCCGTCCGTCCGTCCGTCCGTCGTTCACAATGAAGTTGAAGCGGGAGATCTGGTCATTAGTGATCCTGATAGAGGTCGATGAGACGTACACGATGGTAATGACTTTCAAGGTCACACCGAAGGTCAAGGTCAAGGTCACGAGCCTTTGAATTGCGAAAATGACGATTTTCAAATTCCATCTCCTCCGCCATTTCTCAAGCGATCTTGAATTTGATTGTAGCAATGAATCTATGGGACAATATCTAATTTGGTCGGGCCGGATTTTCGATATTCGCTTTCGTTTTCGTGTCACGTGACTTCAAAGTTGGCAAAAAAATGCGAAAATTGACGATTTTCAAAATCTATCTCCTCCTACATTTCTCAAGCGATCTTGAATTTGATTGTGGCATATGAATTGTATGGACAATATCTAAATTTGGTCGGGACGGATTTTCGAATTCGCTTTCGTTTTCACGTCACGTGACTTCAATTTTTGCAAAAACTGCCCTACTTCAGGAGGCTATATATCTCTACTGGGCATGGTAAAAGTTAGTGAATGGTGTCATTGCATAGCAGCTGACCTGTATATTTATACATTTTCCGCCGAAGGTGCAAAAGTTTCAAAACCCGAAATGTAAACGTCGGCATTTATTTTCAAAATATAATTTCGTGCGCGCTGTGCGCCAAAATGCCGAGTCATCTTTAACCAAACTGCGCAGTCGAGCTGCGCAGTAGAACTGCGCAGTAGTCTTCGGTCATAACTGAACATTGAGAACTTGTGGTATTATATAGATGACCGTCACCCCCACACGGGGGTAATTTTTTTCTCTGTTTTTGTTTTTGTAAACATAGTCGAGGCTCGTGGAAAAGCCGTACATTGAATGGATCAGGACGTAACAGACACCAACGGGAATGAAG
>JAXMNL010002609.1:0-11271 GCA_035128595.1 Eptatretus atami
ACCACCATTGCCTGTTTACAACATGGCCTAGGTACCACAAGGCCGATTTACACACAGCCTTGTTTACAACATCTGCCTAGGCCACAATGACCCCAGTTACAACAGCCTAGTTACCACATGGCCTGTTAACAACATTGGCTAGTTACCACAATGGCCCATGTTACAAACATTGCCTAGTTACCACAATGGCCTAGTTACCACATTGCCTTGTTTACAACATTGCTAGTTTACCACATTGGCCCTTCTTTACAACATTGGTCCAGTTACCACCATTGCCTGTTACAACATTGCCAGTTTACACATTCCTTGTTTACAACATTGGCCTCGTTTACCACATTGTCTCGTTTACAACAATTGCCAGTTACCACCATCGCCTTTTTACAAACATTCTTAGTTTGACCAACAATGCCTGAAGTTACCACATTCCTTATACAACATTGCCTAGGTTACCACATTACAGGTTACATTGCCTAGTTTACCACAATGGCCTCGTTACACATTGACCATGTTACGTTGGCCTAGGTTACCACAACTTGGCCTCGTACCACATTGCCTTTACAACAGTTGGCCTTGTTACCACATTAGGCCTTGTTTACAAACATTGCCTAGTGTCCACATTGGCCTTGTTTACAAACATGGCCAAGTTTACCACATTGGCCGGTTTACAACATGGGCCTAGGTTACCACAATGCCCGTTACCACATTGGCCTTGTTGCACATTGCCTTGTACAACATTGCCTCGCTTTACCACAATTGCCTTGTTTACACATTGCCTAGGTACCACATTGCCTGTTTAAACATGCCTACGTTTACCACATTGCCGAGTTTAACACATTGCCTGTTACAAACATTGGCCAGGTTTACCACATTTGGCTTGTTTCCACATTGCCTAGTTTACATTGCCTAGTTTAACCACATTAGCCTAGTTACATTGGCCTAGTTACCACATTGGCTAGTTTACATTGGCGAAGTAACCACATTGGCCTAGTTTACATTGCCTAGTTTAAACACATTGCCTATTACATTGCTGAAGTACCATCTGCCTAGTACCATGGCGAGTTTCCACATAGCCGATTTACATTGCTGAAGTACCACATTGCCTAGTTTACCACATTAGTTCTAAGTTTACCACAGTGCCTAGTTTACCACATGAGCCTAGTTTAATTGCTGAATTACCACATTGGCCCAACTGACATTGCCGAGTTTTACCACATTAGCCTAGTTACATGCTGAAGTTACCACATCGCCTTGTTACATGGCCTAGTTTACCACATGCCCTATACATTGCCTAGTTTACCACATGGCCTAGTTTAACACATTTGGCAGTTACACATTGCCTAGTTTTACATTGGCCCTAGTTACCACATTTAGCTAGTTTGCATGCCTAGTTACCACATTGGCCTAGTTTAACCATCATTAGCCTAGTTTTACATTGCTGAATTACCACATGGCCAAGTTACATTGCTTAGTTTCCACCATAGCCTAGTTATACATTGCTGAAGTTAAACCACATGGCATTTACATTAGCCTAGTTACCACAGCCTAGTTTATCATTGGCCTAGTTTACCCATTGGCCAGGTTACCACATTGGCCTATTTTACCACATTAGGCCTAGTTTACATTGGCTGAAGTTACCACACGCCAGTTTACATTGCCTATGTACCACATTCCTAGTTTACCACATTAGCCTAGTTTACATTGCTGAAGTTACCACATTGCCTAGTTTACATTGGCTGAAGTTACCACATTGGCCAAAGTTACATTGCCTAGTTTACCAACAATTAGCCGATGTACATTGCTGAATACCAATGGCCTAGTACCATTGGCCTAGTACCACATTGCCTAGTTTACCACATTAGCCTAGTTTACATTGGCGGAAGTTAGAGAAGGCCTGTGTTTGCGCAGTGGTTAGGCAGTGGCTTGGGACCCAAAATGCCGGATTCAAGCCCGTTGGACAATAATTAATATTATATATATATGTATATATGTTTATTATATGTATATAATGGTATAGTATGTATATATTTGCTCTCGTTTACCACATGATGAGGGAGTGATGTATGGCGGTTGCAAGAGTGATGGTGGGAAGGTGATGGAACATGGATCAACGCCCAAAGTAAGGAGAGTGTGGGAGAGAATTGAAAAGAGAGTCAGCAGGATGAGTGGTTGAGAAGATGCAGAGTGATTTTGACAGAAGGGTTTAGCTGCAAGATGTGAAGAAATATATAAGACGTAGTAGACCCAGCGTTGTATGCGCTTTGAGCGGTGGCCTAACAAAAAGACATGAACGGACTGAGGCAGATTAAAGATCTCGATTCTCGTTGCAGTGACGAGATGGACAGATAGGAATGGGATATTAGAGGACAGCGCACGTAGACGTTTTGGAGGACAAATGAGAGAGCAGATTAGATGTTTGACATGTCACAGGAGGAAACGAGTATATCGGGAGAAATGTTGAGATGGAGCCGCCAGCAGGAGAGAAGAGCAAGGCCAAAGAAGAGGTTCACGGATGCGGGTGAGGGCGGACCAGTGGGTTTGAGTCATGATAATGTGGAGGAAGAGCAAATGAACGGTAATCCGCTTTGCGACCGAACGAAGCTACCAAAGAAGAAGAAGAAGAAGACAGGCTGTGAAGTTACCAATGGCCTAGTTTACCACATTGTCCTAGTTTACCACAGGCGTAGTTACACAATAGCCTAGTTTACAGTGGCTGAAGTACACATTCCTAGTTTTACCACATTGCCTTGTTTACAACATTGCCTTGTTTACAACATTGGCCTCGTTTACCACATTGGCCTTGTTTACAACATTGGCCTTGTTACCACATTGGCCTTGTCCAAACATTGTCTCATTACCACATTGCCTTGTTACAACATTGCCTAGTTTACCACAATGGCCTTGTTACAACATTGGCCAGTTTAACCCACAATGGCCTTTTTTACAACATTCCAAGTTTACCACATTGGCCTGTTTACAAACATGCCGATTTACCACATTGCCTGTTTACAACAATGGCCTAGATTAACCACATTGGCCTTGTTACACCATGCCTATTACCACAATGGCCTCTGACCAATGGCGGACGTTACCACAATGCCTTGTTTACAACATTCGCCTAGTTACCACATGCTTGTCTACAACATAGCCTTAGTTTACAACATTGGCCGTGTTTACAACATTCCGTTTACCACAATGCCTCGTACCACATTGTCTCGTTTACAACATTGACGAGTTTACCACATGGCCTGCTTACAACATTGCCTAGTTTACCAACAATGGCCTAGTTACCACATTGGCTTGTACCACATTGGTCTCAGTTACAATCATTGCCCCTGTTACACATTGGGCCTTGTTACAACATTGCCTAGCTTACCACAAGCCTCGTTACAACATGGCCTTGTTACAACATGCCTGTTTACACATTGCCTCGCGTTTACCACAGGTGCGCTGTTAACACATTGTCCTAGGGTTACCACATTGCCGACGTTACCACATGGCCTTGTTACAACATTGCCTATTTACCACATGCCGTGTTTACAACATGCCTAGTTCCAAATGCCTCGTTTAGCAACATTGTTTTGATCTCGTTTACAGCACTTGACCGAGTTTACCACTTGCCTTGTTTACACCATGCCTAGTTTTACCACAATGCGGCTAGTTTACCCACATTGCCTTGTTACCACATTGTCCGTTACAAACATTGCCTAGTTTACCAATGGCCTGTTTACAACATGGGCCTAGCTACCACATGCCTCGTTTACAACAGTGCCATTGTTTACAACATTGCCTTGTTTACAACATGGCCATTGACCACATTGGCCTTGTTTACAAACAATTGGCCTAGTGTTACCAACATTAGGCCTGTTTACAACATGGCCTAGTTTACCACAAAGCCTAGTTACCACATTGCCTGTTTAACCAATATGCCTAGTTTACACAAATGCTCGTTACCACATGGACCATGTTTACAACATTGCCTAGTTACCACAATGCCTCGTTACACATTGGCCATGTTTACAACAGTGCGCCCTTGTTTACCACATTGCCTTTCTTTGCAACATTGGCCTTGTTTACCACAATTGGCCTAGTTACCACATTGCCTTGTTGACCACATTGGCCTTGTTTACAAATGGCCGGTTTACCACAATTGGTCTCGTTTACAACATTGGCCGCCTAGTTTACCAACATGCCTGTTACAACATAGCCTAGTTTACCACAATGGCCTGTTTACACAGTGACCCATGTTACAAACATTGCCATTTACCACCAATGCGCCTCGTTTACCACATTGCTTTTCACAAACAGTGGCCGTTGTTACCACATTGGCCCTTGTTTACAACATTGGCCTTGTTTACCACCATGCCTGTTATCCACATTGGCCTGTTACAACATGGCCTAGTTACGACATTGGCCTTGTTACAACATTGGCCTAGTTTACACATGCCTTGTTTACAAACATTGGCCTAGTTTACCACAATGCCTCGTTTACACATTGCCTAGTTACCACATTGGCCTTGTCTTACCACATTGGCCTTTGTACAACATGGGCCTTGTACCACATTGGCCTTGTTTACAACATGGTCTCATTTACCACATTGGCCTTGTTACAACATTGGTTGTGTACAACATTGCGCCTTGTTTACCACATGGCCTTTGTTTACCACATTTGCCTTGTTACAACATGGCCTAGTTTAACAACATTGCCTTGGTTACAACATGGCCTAGTTACCACATTGCCTAGTTTCCACAATGCCTCAGTGTACAACATTGGCCTTGTTACAACATGCCAGTTACCACATTGCCTTGTTTACAACATTGGCCTAGTTCCCCACATTGGCCTATTTACCACATGGCCTGTTACAACATGCCTGTTTACAACATCCTCGGCTTTACCACATGCCTTGTTACAACATTGCCGTGTTACCACATTGCCTTGTTCTACAACATTGGTCTCATTACCACATGGCCTTGCTTTACAACATTGGCCTATTTACCTACAAGCCTTGTTTTACACATTGCCTAGTTTACCACAATGCCTTGTTTACAACATGGGCCAAGTTTACCACATTGCCTTGTTTACAAACATGCCTTTGTTTACAACAATGCCTTGTTTAACAACAATGCCTTGTTTACAAAATTGCCTTGTTACATGCCTAGTTTACATTCCTTGTTTACATCATTGGCCTTGTTACCAATCATTGGCTAGTTTACACATTGACCATGTTTAACAAACATTGCCTTGTTTTACCCACATTGGCCTGTTTACAAAATGTCTCATTTCCACATTGCCTTGTTGACAACATTGGCCTAGTTTACCACAATGCCTTGTTTACAACATTGCCTAGTGTTACCACAATGCCTTGTTTACACATTGGCTAGTTATACATTGCCTTGTTGACAACATTGGCTTGTTTACAACATGTTGCCTAGTTTACCACAATGCCTTGTTACAACATTGGCCTTGTTTACCACATTGCCTAGTTTACACATTGGCCTTTTACATTCATTCCTGGTTACCCCAAACATTGGCCTAGTTACCACGTTGGCCTTGTTTACACAATCGGCCCTTTGATTACCACATTGGCCTCGTTTACCACATGCCTGTTTACAACATTGGCCTAGTTTACCACAATGGCCTTGTTACAACATGGCCCTGTATAACCACATTGCCTAGTTTACCACATTGGCCTGTTTACATTGGCTTGTTTACCACATTGCCTAGTTACACATTGGTTCTCGTTTACAAACATTGCCTAGGTTTACCACATTGGGCCTTGTTACAAATATGCCGAGTTTACCACAATGCTAGTTTACACATTGCCTTGTTTTACAACATGGCCTCGGTTTGACCACATTGTCTCGTTACCAAACATTGGCCCAGTTTACCACATTGGCCTTGTTACAACATTGCCTAGTTACCACAATGCCGGTTTACCACATGAACCTTGGTTACAACATTGCCTAGTCCACATTGACCATGTTTTACCACATTGCCTTGTACAACATGCCTAGTTACCACAATAGCCTTTTTACAACATTGGCCTAGTTTACCACTAATGGCCTAGTTTACCACATGGCCTTAGTTACAAACATTGGCTAGTTTACCACTATTGGCCTCCTTTACACCATTGCCTAGTTTACCACATTGCCTTGTTACACATTCGCCTGTTACCACATTGGCCTTGTTACAACATTGGCCTCGTTTACCACATTGGTCTCGTTACAACATTGCCTAGTACCACATTCGGCCTTGTTACAACATTGGCCTAGTTTACCACAATGGCCTATTTACCACATTGCCTTATACAACATTGCCTAGTTACCACGTTGACCATGTTTTACATTGCCTAGTTACCACATGCTCGTTTCCACATTGACCAGTTTACGTTGGCCTAGTTTACCACAATGGCCTCGTTTACAACATTGCCTTGTACAAACAGTGCCTTGTTTTACCACATAGCCTGTTTACAACATGCCTAGTTACCACATGCCTTGTTACAAACATTGCCAAGTTTACCACATTGCCTTTGTTTACAAACATGGCCTAGATTACCACAAATGGCCTCCTTTTACCACATTGGCCCTTTTGCAACATTGGCCTTGTTACACACATGCCTCGTTACCACATGGCCTTGTTACAACATTGCCTAGTTGACCACATTGGCTTGTTTACAACATTGCCTAGTTTACCCACAGTGGCTGAGTTTGAAACAACATGCCTGTTTACAACATTGGCCGTAGTTACCACATGGCCTTGTTTTCCACATTGGCCTAGTTTACATTGCCTGTTTACCACATTACCCTAGTGTACATTGCCTTATTACACATTGGCCTAGTTAACATTGGCTGAATTACCACATTGGCCCTAGTTACATTGCCTAGTTTAACACATCCCGCCTAGTTTACATGCTGAAGTTACCATCATGCCTATTACATTCGCGTATTACCACATTAGCCGCAGTTACATTGGCTCTGAAGTTACCCACATGGCCTAGTTTACCACATTAGTCTAGTTTACCACATTGCCTATTTACCACATTAGCCTAGTTACAATTGGCTGAAGTTACCACATTGCCACTTACATGCGAGTTATACCACATTAGCCTGAGTTTACATTGGCTGATGTTACCACATGGCCTAGGTTACCATTGCCTTAGGTTACCACATTGCCTAGTTACAGTGGCCTAGTTTACCACATTGGCCAGTTTAACACATTGGCCTAGTTACCACATTGCCTAGTTACATTGGCCTAGTTACCACATAGCCTAGTTTGCATTGGCCGAGTTTACCACATTGCCTGAGTTAACCACATTTAGCCTAGTTACATTGCTGAAGTACCACATTGCCAAGTTTACATGGCTTAGTTTCCACATTAGCCTAGTACATTGCTGAATTACCACATGGCCTAGTTACCACATTGCCTAGTTTACCACATTGGCCTAGTTTAACATTGCCTAGTTTACCACATTGGCCTAGGTTTACCACATTGGCCTATTTACACATTGCCCTAGTTATCATTGGCCTAGTTTACCACATCGCCTAGTTTACAACATTGGCCAGTTTACCACATTAGCCTAGTACATTGCTGAAGTTTACACATTGCCTAGTTTACATTGCCTATTTACCACATTGCCTAGTTTACCACATAAGCCTAGTACATGGCTGAATGTTACCAACATTGGCCTAGTTTACATTGCTGAAGTTACCACATTTGGCAAGTTTACATTTGGCCTAGTTTACCACATAGCCGATTTACATATGCTGAAGTTACCACATGCCGCATTAATGGCCTAGTTTACCACATTGCCTAGTTTACCCCACATAGCCTATTTACATTGGCTGTGAAGGTAGAAGCCTGTTGTTTGGCCGCGAGTGGTAGGCAGTGGCTTGGGACCCAAAATGTCCTGATTCAAGCCCCTTGGACCAAGAATTAATATTGTAAATATATATGTAGTATATGTTTATGTATATGTAATATATATTGTATATGTATAATATTGTTCTCGTTTACCACATGAGAAGGAGGTGGGTGGTATGGTCGGTTGCAAGGAGTTGAGGTGGGAAGCGTGGATGGGTTTTAAATACTTGATCAACGTCCAAAGTAACGGAGATTGGGGAGAAGTGAAAAGAAGTGCAGCAGATGGAGGTGGAGAGAATGCAGCCGAGTGATTTGTGACAGAAGGTACTGCAAAGTTGAAGGAAAATATAGACGGTAGTGAGACCAGCTATTTGTATGGTTTGGAGCGTGCGCTAACAAAAAAAACAGAAGCGATCTGGAGTCAGATTTTAAAGATGCTGCGATTCTCATTGAGTGACGAGGTTATGGACAGATAAGAATAGTATATTAGAGGACAGCGCAGTAGGACGTTTGGCAGACAAATGTGATGAAGAGGCGAGATGAGATGGTTGGACATTCACAGAGGGAACGGAAGTATAATCGGAGAAGATGTTGAGATGGACCGCAGCAGGGAGGAGAAGATGAAGGCCAAAGAAGAGGTTCACGGAGCGGGAGGGCGACATGGGGTGTTGAGTGTCAAGAAATGTGAGGATAGACGAAATGGAGACGTTAATCCGCTGTGGCGACCCCGAACGGAGCTAGCGAAAGAAGAAGAAGAGAAGAAGACAATTCGCTAAGTACCAAATGGCCCTAGTTTACCACCATTGGCCAAGTTTACACATTGGCCCGTTTACCACATTTGCCTTTTTACAAGCAGTGGCCTTGTACCACAAGGCCTTGTTTACAACATTGCTAGTTTACCACCTGGCCTGTACAACATTGCCCAAGTTTACCACAATTGCCTGTTTACAAATTGCCTAGTTTACCACAATGGCCTCGTTTACCACAATTGGCCTTGTTTGCAACATTGCCTTGTTTACAACATTGCCTCGTGTACCACATGGCCTTGTTTACAACATTGCCTAGTTTACCAACATTGCGCCTGTTTACAACATGCCAGTTTACCACAATGCGAGTTAACACAATGCCTTGTTTACAACATTGCCCTAGTTACCACATTGGGCCTTGTTTTCACATTGAACTAGTTTACATTGGCCTAGTTTACCACATTGGCCTAGTTTACATTGGCTGAAGTTACCACATTGGCCTAGTTTACATTGGCCTAGTTTAACACATTGGCCTAGTTTACATTGGCTGAAGTTACCATCATGGCCTAGTTTACATTGGCGTAGTTTACCACATTAGCCGAGTTTACATTGGCTGAAGTTACCACATTGGCCTAGTTTACCACATTAGTCTAGTTTACCACATTGGCCTAGTTTACCACATTAGCCTAGTTTACATTGGCTGAAGTTACCACATTGGCCAACTTTACATTGGCCGAGTTTACCACATTAGCCTAGTTTACATTGGCTGAAGTTACCACATTGGCCTAGTTTACATTGGCCTAGTTTACCACATTGGCCTAGTTTACATTGGCCTAGTTTACCACATTGGCCTAGTTTAACACATTGGCCTAGTTTACCACATTGGCCTAGTTTACATTGGCCTAGTTTACCACATTAGCCTAGTTTGCATTGGCCTAGTTTACCACATTGGCCTAGTTAACCACATTAGCCTAGTTTACATTGGCTGAAGTTACCACATTGGCCAAGTTTACATTGGCTTAGTTTTCCACATTAGCCTAGTTTACATTGGCTGAAGTTAGAAGCCTGGTGTTTGGCGCAGTGGTTAGGGCAGTGGCTTGGGACCCAAAATGTCCTGAGTTCAAGCCCCGTTGGGACAATGAATTAATATGTATATATATATATGATATATATGTATTATGTTATGTATTATATATATATGTTATAGTATGTATATATTGTCTCGTACCACATGAGAGGAGGTGTGTATGGCGGTTGCAAGTATGAGGGATATGGGTTTAAAATACTTGGATCAACTTCCAAAGTATGGAGATTGGAGAGAAGTGAAAAGAGAGTGCAGGCAGGATGAGTGTGAAAAGTGCAGGATATTTTGACAAAAGCGAGCTCAAATAGAATGGGGAATATATAAGACGTAGTAAGACCCTATTTGTATTTTAGCGTCTGCTAACAAAAAACAGGAACGGATGATGCAGATAAAGGATTTGCCTCGATCTCGTGGATGACGAGATACAGATAAGAATGAGATATTAAGACACGCAGTATGACGGTGGAACAAAGTGAGAGAGCGGATTGATATGTTTACATGTTCACAGAGGGACGAATATCGGAAAGGATTCTGAAGATGGACCGCCAGCAAAAAAGAGCCAAAGAAGGTCACGATGCGTGAGCACATGTGTGTTGGAGGTCAAATGGAAAGATGTGGAGATAGAGCGAAATGAGACGGTATCCGCTGTGCTACCGAACGACAGCCAAAGAATAAAAAAGAAAAAAAAAAAATGACATCGCTGAATTACCAATTCTAGTTTACCACATGCTAGTTACCACATTGCCTCGATTACCACATTGCCTGTTTACACATGCCTTGTTTACCACATAGCTCTTTTACAACATGCCATTTTACCACCATTGGCTTGTTTACAACAGCCTCTTTTACCACATTGCCTGTTTACATTGGCCTTGGTGTACCACATTGGCTCGTTACATTGCTAATTACCATGTGGCAGGAAGGAAGAGGAGAGAGAGAAGAGGAGAGAGAGAAGAGGAAGAGAGAGAGAGAGAAGCAGAGCAGAGAAGAGAACAGAGAGAGAGAGAGAAAGAGGAGAAGAAGAGAGAGAAGAGAGAGAGAGAGAGAGAAGAGAAGAGAAGAGAGAATATGATCAGAAAGGTCGCGCGTCGCCGGGGTTGCTCGTAACAGAGATGCCGACGCAGAGGGTTCCATCCCATAAAAGTCGGATTCACAAACATTCATTGCTGACAACCCACCGTGATATGTCACGTGATAAAAGTATGACTCACGAGTTTAAAATACCTTTTCTCGGGAACAAACCCGACAGACAATATTGTTTACCGATAAAACCTATCTTCGGAAACCGTGAAACAAACTGTGACTGTGATACGCCGCCTCTTCTTCTATTTTATAATCATCAACAAACGAGTTGAAAATTAAAATAAACCTTCAACACAAATTTCCATCGACTCTCAATGAAGAGGCTTTAAATGGAAAATTTAACATATTTATTTCCATTTTATAATCATTAAACAAACACCAATAAACAGAACTCCCATTGACTCCTGTAAACGTAAAAGTTCCGCGCTTATCTGATCGCTATCTCGCAACCGCAATGCCCTCCCGTTTTGAAACGACTTCCTGAGCTGTCAAGCCCACTC
>JAXMNL010002614.1:0-10956 GCA_035128595.1 Eptatretus atami
CTAACCCAAAGTGGGTCCAGCGGCCCACAACGAGAGCAAAGGGATGGATGGTGCGGAGGGGTACACTTCCGAATCTACCCTAACCATTTAACTGTTAAACGACCCCGGGGCTTTCAACAAGCGCCTCGCGCTTACACTATTGGTTCTAACAACCCAGATTCCCGTCGCCTGTGTGTTCCTCACATTCGGGCCTCGCCCCAATCTCCTGCCCTCACACGTTCGATGCTGGAGCGCGTCCCTTGGCAGCACGACCCTCTGACCAGATTCCCAACATGACCCGGCAAACACGCTCCAGAGCTACCAACTCCCTAAACACCGGGAGCTGCCTCAGGCAACTCCCCTAACCCACACTGCAGCATCGGCCCCGGGCCCCTTCCAGTCACCGTGCCCACGCACTCCCACCGGCTAACGCCTCGGCCCCCACCAACGCACCCCCCACTACCAAACCCGCCCCCATGGCCCTTGCCTCCCGACAGCCGTGCCCGGGACCCACTCACGAACCACCTTTCGCACCACGCTCCAGCCCGCAACAGGTCCTGCACCCTCAAACAGTTTTCGAGCCTACACTCCACAACAGCAAAAAACGACTTCATTTTTCAATTTATACAACAGCTAACTCACTCTACACTGACCCCGGGGTCCCTTGCGGAGTCTCTCCTCCCCCCAATCACTCATCGCACCATGCATTCCACAATCGCTCCATACACACAGACGCGCTGGCCTCACTCACTCAACACGTTTCCACACAACTCACCAACACACACACACCGCTGAACTCTGCCATCCTTCTATCTACCTCCCCTAACTCGTGCTCCCACGTCGTCCCTTACACTATAGCACGTTCCTTTTAACACTACGTAGCTATCTGATCGCATTTCAGCCATCTGCCTTCTTGTTTTTTTTGTTGGGTTTTTTGCCTGGTTCGTTTCGGTTTCAGATTTTTTTTTGGTTTTACGACCTTGTGTTGTGGGTTAATTTTTGGTATTTTAATGTTATAGTTATCATTTTTGTAACGCCTCTCTCAGTTGCCTGATTTGTAAAGATCTTTGTCTTTGGCTTCTATCCTTCGGTGCGAATTTTTTTTTTTTTTCCTGTTTTGGTCTTGGTCTTTTCTTAGGAATTTCCTGTTGGATTAGAATATTCTCTTTGGTTGTCGCAATTATTGTGTTTGTCCTTCAATAAGAAAGATCATGCTAGATTATGTTGGTACCCATGGTGTTTTTTGTGTATTGTATTTAGATCTGAATCTTTTCCTCTCGGAGCATTTATGTTAATGTTATAGTTATACAGGTAGGGTTGCCAGTTTTTTTTCTTGGTCCTTTTTCTGAGTTGAGTTTGTTATTTTAGATTGTTGTTTTGATGGAGTTTTTTTTATGAGAGAGAGAGAGAGAGAGATGATGTTGTGAGATGTGAGAGATGAGACGATTTGATTTTATTTTGGTATCGGTTTGATTTGTTAGTTTAGTTTGAGAGAGAGAGATGTATTGATTAGATGATGAGATGATGAGATGAGTATTTTGATGAAGATTGATGAGTTGAGAGAGACGGGAGAGATTGATGTTTGTAGATTTTTTTGATGGGTGGATGAGGGGGATGTAATTTTGGTTTGATGTATTTAGAGACAGAGTGAGAGTAGCTTTGAGTAGATTGAGTATGATTTGACTGATGTAATGAGGTAGATGGTGAGGAGAGATGATGTACGGTTAATATTTTGTTATGGAGTATTGATTTGTATGAGGTGTCGGAGTTGATGGTTTGTGTGTAGTGATTGTACATTTTGTGATGATGAGTATTTGATGGGAGAGATTGTATGATGATTTGATGATGATGAGAGAGATTGGGTTTTCTATTCTCAGTAATTGAAGTGCTTTGTGCTTTTTTTGATTTGTAATAATTTATCAGGATTTTTCAGGGGGATTGCTGAATTAGCATTTTTTATATTTTATTAATTTTATGTCATTCATTTGATTCTTGTGTAAGATTTTTGTATGCTGATGGTTCTTTTGTTGGCTTGGTATTAACTTTGCTGAATTAATGCGTTCTTCTGTTTTCTTCCAGCACCTTGGGCTTATTTGTTTCCGTTACTCGAATAGAAGCCTTCTTGTCTCCTTTTATTGTCTGGTCTCTTCGTACCTCGCTTTTTTTATTTTTTTTTTTTTTTTTTTTTTTTTGGTGCCGGCTATTCAGTTTTATACTTGCTTTGTTATTTGCATTTACGGTCAGCACTACCGATGCACGATACGCTTCGTATCTTCTGCGATCCCGTTTGTAAATCTATTGTCTCCTTTGGTTTTTTTTTTTTTTTTTGTTGTTTAGTTGAAAGGATGTCTCTCAGTTTTGCGTTACCACCTCGTGTAATGCTTAATGCTCAATGTCATCGGAACAATCCTCGACGCTATCCTCTTATCCATTGTAGATATATGCTCATCACGCAGGTACCGTGTACCCTCTTTTTCTCGGCCGACTGTCCAGAGACTCATCCTCTTTCTTTCGCAGCTCTCAGTTCTTTTTTCATGGCATTACCTTCCTCTCTAGAATAATCTTGGGATATTGGTTTCCTTTGCGCTCTTTTTTTTTTTTTTTTTTTTAGTAACTACTTTTTTTATGTGTTATTTATGCCATTTGTTCATGGCACTTTCGGTTGAGAAAGTTATCCGTCATATGAGCAAAAACACTCTCACCATCCTCTATCTCCATCCCTTCGGTCGACATCCTCACCACGTTAACCGTTCATTACACCTCACCTTTATGGATTATCATTGTTGGCATGGACTTATGTGATGCATCTGTTTTTTTTTGGTTAGATTACTACCTATCTATAGGTGTTAGTCCTCTGGATCTTGTAGACCTTTACTTCATAATCTATAGTTCTTGTTCATAGTACGCTAGATCTGAGAGATCAACTCCTGTAAACTTGTGTGAGTCAAGGGCCTAAGAGCTATGATACCAAAGAAGGGAACAGTGGTTTGTATCACGCAGATTGGTTTCCTATCACATGTGTATGATACATTAGTCATTTGACAAGCCGACATATGAGAAGGTTCCTCTTCAGTGTGGCACTCCTTGAGGCTACCTTTGCTTTGCTATCTCTGATTTGATTCTTCTATACGTTTATGGCTCGTGTATTTAAGTATGGAGAGACTCAGCTTTGAAGGCCTGCCTTGAGACTTTCCTCTAGTAGCTGATCTGGATCTTCACCTCATAATTCTTACTATGTAACTATAATCACTACCATTGGTTAAGAATCAACTACATGGCCCACCTTCACCTATCACCACCTCCACCTATTCACCACCATCTTATGCTCACACCCTACCACACACGTGTTGCAGATACTCTTCACAAACAAGTTATAGTTGTGAACTTGTATTTATTAATAATGTGTTGCATATCCATTTTGTTGAAGCTGTTTCTCTTGAATATTGGTTACTGTTACATCTTTATCTCTTTGCTTCTCAGAATGAGAGTACGCAGGAGAATGATGTTCTTTGTATGGTTTCTTCTCGACTTTATTGCGCCACACACGTCGACTTTGACATCGTGATAATACTAAACCTTATTTCCTTTTTGGCCTGTCACAAACTCATATATTGTCTGTTCCCGCAACCACTACGGTTCGACAGCATGAATATTCCTATAGTAGGTTGGAGATTGTTTTTTGTTAAGGTATAGGGGCAGAGGGGTGCAAGACCTTCTCATGAATGAGCAGAAGACGACAGGAAGAGACCATCCTGATTCTTTGCCGGCGATGGCTCAAGTATAGGCATAATTTTCATGCTCATACGAAGAATTCCTAATGATTTTTGTAAAGCTTTGGTTTTCCACTTTTGGCGTCAAGCTGTTTTTGTTATAGATCTGCAGCAGGGGAGCCAGCCCTTTGTAGCCCATGAGGATGAGTAGCAGTTGTTCATTCAAGCTGCGGATGAAAGCTTGAGGGGATAGGAGCTCAGGTGTGTTTCAATGAGTGACTTTGGCACAACGGAGTGTTTACCCAGTCTGGCATCTGCTTTGGAGGCCAAATATGAATGTGGCTTTGCCAAGAGAGATGGCTGAGAGTGAATCCATAGTCTTGGTGGACTGAATGTCTTGTGAGGGTTGTTGTGAATAGCTTGAGATGAATGGTTTGGGTAATGGTCCTTGTTGTTGTGATGATGAGAGGAATGACAGCGAGATCATAGAGAAAGATTGAGAGAGTTTGGAGAGAGTAAGAGTAGAGAGAGAGATTGAGAGATATTTGAAGATAGAGAGACATGAAGATGAGAGTTTCTCTGGATGTGTGAATTAGACGTATTCCAAGTGTTTGACCTGTTTGTGATTTTGTCGAGGTGTGAGGAGAAGTAAGATGGCTGCTGCCTGTTCTGTTCCTGAAGTGTATGAGGGATTTCTCGCTGGCAGAGGGATTGGTTTCATCAACTAAAGAAGAGATAAATGTTAGGATTTCCGAGTCAGAGAGTATCATGATGAAGGTTTAGGAGTTAGTTTAATCTTGGGGCTTTGTTAGCACTGCCTTGTTGTGTTATCTCCACTTCTTGTACAATGTAGAGTTGTAGTAGAAGGCGTTCCGTTCAAGAGCGAACACTGTTGGCTATGAGATTGGTTAAGAAGGCATGGAGAAGCTCATTTGAAGTTGGCTCTTGGATTTCACCAGTGCAGCCCCAGTTGATTTTGAGTATGCACGTAGTTTTTTGTGGGATTGTCCCGGACTGCATCGAAAGCACTGGAGATATGGCCGGAGAGATCGGCTCTCTCCTGATCTCAGGTCTGGATTGAGGTCCTTCTCTATCCATTTGTTGCAGGGTAGATAGTATGATGTTCCAATGGTAGTGTGTGTTAGTGACAATGTCGAATCAAATTTTTATCTGAGACTGTTTGATAAGTTCCTCCTGCTGTCCTTCTTCTTCGATATGAATTAGGCTGTGATCTATTTCGCCTCTATGCCTCTTTTTTTCTGACAAATTACAAAATTTCATTTGCTTTAACCTACAGGGGGCACCTGCACTCGCATACAGCTCCTCTCTATCTATATTTGTAATGCGACTCACAGCCACGTGTGCTACACTGATTTTAATTATCATAAAAATGTCCTCCTTTTTCACAATGTGATTGCTTTTTGTTTTCCCTCATTGTTACCTGTTGTGTTTGCTCAGGTTCGTTACGTGCATGTGATTTTTGTGCTTGAGTTCTACGGAGATGTCCGCTCGACAGATGGATCTCTCGGCAGTATCTATAACTTTGCACCTTTTATTCTGCTACGCCTTCCTTCTACTCAGGTATAGTCGTTGCCTGCGCCGCCACCGAGGGATATACTGAAATCGATCTCAAATCTCAAGGTGACCGATTTCCATATTAACGCGTCTTATCATCTTTTGTTGTACGGTATTGCGTGTTCATCCTTCTATGATGGTTTCTTGGCCTTTTGTTTTGTATGCTAAGTCATGGGGGAATTCGATACCAGGAGAGATTATGCCGTGTGGGTTTTGAGATTATTTTACCTCTGCCATCTCATAAGTGGGATGGTTAAGGTATGTTTTCAGCCTGTGCTCTGTTCTGTCTGCTGTTCTAGTGAGCTAGTGATATTCTCAAAAAGTTGTGTGGCGAGTTCCGTACAAACATTTAGGTGGACATTGTTGGGTGATTTGTGACAGGACGAACTGATTCGATTTCGGTGAACCTGTGATCCGGATTTATGATAATAAAATTGTTCACCATGTGAGAGATTAGGGCCATAAGCGACTACTCAGTCACTCTGTAATCTCGAATCCGTTGCAGTCGCTTGATTGTGACGAAACCTGTGGTGAGTTTCTGTGGTCCTCTTTTGGGTGGGGTGGGGGGACGGGGGATTGGGGGGTGGTACAAGCTCAAGCTTTGAGTCTTGCAGAGTATAAGTGAAAGACTACTCTAACAGGTACACTCTAAATGCACTCATTTTAACGACCATTTTTCCCTTTTTATAGGGGGTATGGTCAGCTGGAAGTCCTCTCTCCACTAGTCCTGTCAAAAACTCCTTTCTCTACTATTTAACTCCAACAAACAGCAAGGTTCTCTCCTACTGATCTCTATCTTTCTCTTCCAGGTCTTTTCACCCTCAACTACTAACGTTATGATATCTTTTCTTTGACAGATCTCATTTTCTGCTTCTTAGCCATTCCCATACACCTGAATCACTCTCTCATACCTCTTCCTCCCCAGTAGTACTTGTTTTGAGCCTTCTAGTTCACACGTATCTCTGTGTTTATCCTCGTTGTATTTACCCCACACTTATCTCATCTGATCATCCTCAGGCTCCATCCTTCGTGTGTCTTCTCTCGATCTTCTACCACTTATTCTCGTGTTCTTCCACTACCGTACATCACAACTGCTTGTTATTTTTACTGGAGAAACGTTTTTTTTTTTTTTTTTTTTGTTAATTTACAGTAAGGAATATTTTTGTGTGTTTAATGCCTCTTAACTCCCTCCACTATGTTCCACGCTCTTCCCTGATCATAGATCTCTACAGCTAAATCTCTGCTCTCCCACTGCTCGAACCATGTCTTCCGATGTCACTACCGGACACATCTGACAAAACACCACAACTCAAGGAACGGTTCACGCGTACACTCGTGTACTCAACACATTCAGCTCAACTACAAGGACTCAAAGACACAGAAAGACCCAATCCGGATTTGATGTTAGAGTTCGATGAAATGGAAGTTCCTCTTGTCTGTGTAATGGAGGTTTCTTCCATGTAAATTGGAAATATGGACATTGCACGAGCTGCCAACGCCAAAACAAATCCAAGAGTCTTGTTTGTTTGTGTTTTTCTGTTTTTTTTTTAGGAGCGTTGGATTGGCACACATTTAGTACCCATTCTCAAGAACTCAATCCCAAGAAGATTTAGCATTCAATACTCTGATAAGATGTCTTTTGTTTACTGTGGTGTGCTTGCACTACCTTGATCTT
The DNA here is from genome assembly GCA_035128595.1 of Eptatretus atami. Lineage (NCBI taxonomy): Eukaryota > Metazoa > Chordata > Myxini > Myxiniformes > Myxinidae > Eptatretus > Eptatretus atami. Next base: position 6,940 of record JAXMNL010002614.1, read on the forward strand.
CTTTGTGGCTCGCTAGGGAAGATGAACATTCCCCAAAAACGTGATTAGTGCAGCAAATGGTGTATCCTCGCCCGTGACAGTCCGGGTTGAAGAATAGAGGAACTATTCCTGGTTGATTGTTTTTTAATCATTTTGTTTTTCCTTCCTCTCTAAGTTTACTTTGTGTTTTTATTTCTCGATAGCCGTGGAAGAAAACATGACACAGTGATGCATTGCTTTTGCATTGTGTTAGTTATTAATTTAAATTGTATTTTGTGTGTTCTTTTATTTGTTTTTTTCTTTTTTTTTTTTTTTTTTTTTTTTTTGTTTTTTTTTTGAGTAAGATCATTGGGGTTAGATGTTGCCTGGCTCTTTTAATATTGGTTTCTGAGCTTGATCTATAAATGTTTTTATTGTTCGCCTTCGATAGTTGGACAGTTGTTTTTTTGCAATTCGGTTGATTGGAAACTCAGGGTAATATTATAACCTTGTTCCGTTGGACATGGGCCTAAAACCCTAATTTTATGTTTTTGTCTTGTTGAAACATCATGTTTTTTTGAACATTTCATAATGTGTTGTTTTTTTATATTGGGATCGGTTTGCATGATTTGCTTTCTGGTTTTCCTTTGTCCTACACTTCGTACAATGTTTGGTTTTTATGTGGGTTCTCATGATTGTTATTGGATATGTGTAGACCAGGAAGCTCGCCCTGGTGATGTTCTCCAATTTTTGCAGTTTTGTTGGTTATTTGTCTCTTTGTTGGAAGGTGCTTGTTTTTCGTTCTCCACTTTCGGTGCGCACTTTGGATCCTATGTAGAAGATTATTTGTCTCACCGTTTTTTTATCCATTTTGCTCGTTTCTGATCGGTTATTTTTGTGTTGTCATTTGTCTCCTTTTGATGAATCAAGGTTTGTTTTTCAATTATTCTTCTTTTACCTTTTTGGTATGGTCTTTTCTGGTCAGTTGGTGCACTTTCCTTTTAGTGGCTGTATGCCCTTATTTATCTGTTCATTCCTTCATTGCCTCTACGTTGAGTTTTCTTTCTCCGACCATATCTCCGATCCTTTTTCCATCCTATTCCACTCATTTTTTTTGTGATTCCTTTTATAAAATTATTGTTGTGCTCTATTTTTATAATATTTATTAATTGTTACTTTCATTGCATTTGAAACTGATGCCAAACTCTTTCTCTTCTTTTTCATTTTCCTAACTACATTGTCGCAGATTTCAACTTTCCACAGAATTTGATGTTGTCTGTCTGTTGTTGGATTGTTTTCTATCTTTCTTGGGTTTTTTTCTTGTTGGGGTTCGTTATTTTTGATAATGTGCACCCAATTGTCGTTTATCGGACAGTCTGCTTGTTGTGACCCTCTACCCTCTACTATTTATATTCTCTTTTGACCTCCACCCACTCATTTTTGCAACCAGACGTGAATTTATTTTGGCCGCCATCTTTTGTGTTTTGCTGTGTGCGAAATAGTACATCATGGCCTGTTTTTGGAGGCCTCTTTTTGTGGTTTTCTATCTATTCCCCTCGGTTTTTTTTTTGTTTTGTTTTTTAACATTACATATGTTCATTCATCTTGTCACTCGCCATCCCATAAACAGTGGTTATTACGGCATATTGTTTAGTACTCAATTCATGTGGAAGTTTTACATACAAATTAAATTCTCTCAAATTGTCTGGAAGATGATAGATCGAAGTCACCTCAAATTATTGATTTGGATAAAGGCTATTTCTCGAGTATTCAAGGCTGCAATTGCTCTTCTGCCATTATGGAATCTTTGCTTCGTCATTCATTCTCACAATATTTGCCATTTTCTTATCACAATGCCTTTTTCGTCCGTTGCGGCATTCTGTGATACATTTGACTGATGTTCTTTTGTTTTCATCATCATCATCCGAGGGAATTTTTGAAATACTCGAGTTGTTCATCTCCACTTTCTCTATCGGATGCGACATAGGAAGTTGTTATCATGTAATAACTTGTTATTTTATTTATTCCTCTTCCTGTTGTTTTTTTTTTTTTATTGATTTTTTTATTATATTATGCTGATTTCACGTTAGATGTAAGCTCAGGTCCGTTTAGTTTGAGTGTGTTGTTTTGTATCGCAATAATGGAGATAACTTGCTTCTTTCAGTGGACGTCTTGGGTTCTCCCTTTTGGTTTCGTGATTTACAACAACAGCTTAGTAGATACATTGTTTTTCATCATACGTGTTGTTTGTTTTACAATATTTATTTACTTTCCTGGTAGGTTCGTGGTGCTCGCCTAGGAATATCGCCTTATTTTTTCTTCACTGTTTATAATCATGTGTTGCTTTTTATTTTCTGTTTTGTCCTTAGTGGAGAGAACAATAAATAAATCCCTCTTGGGTAATGAGGAGATTTTTCGTTTTAGTGTTATATTGTTTTTTTTAATACATTTATATTGATGCCTTTATCATCGTTTGTTGTTTTATTTTACTTTTGTTTTGAGAAGCTCTGCCTTTTGTAAAAACGTCTCTACGTTATTAGCTATCCAACACGGATTATTACATCCCTTAACCACGGAGTTTTGTTTCCCAAGGTAGTTTATTTCCCCTTTTGGTTGTGTTGGTAGGGGATAAATGTATTAGTGATTTTTCTGAAACTCTTCCATGGTGTGTACCTTTAGTTCTCCTCCTGTTTCATTAGTTTGGTTTGATGAAATTGTCGACAAGTAAACGATTCTTTTCCTGTATATGTTTATATACGGTCTAGAAAGACAGTACTTTAGTGACACCATATAATTTTGCCTATTTTTGTTTTTTTATGATTGCTGCCAAGATTTCACAAAGTTTTCCTCGTCGGCCGTTTTAGCAGTCGCTATTCAAATACCTCTCCATAATACCCGATGAGGTGCCGGTTCTCTATTCTCTTTGTCCTGCCGATTCAAACCTCCATATACTCTCGATTTTGTGTTCGGTTTTCACCTTTTTGGTTTCCGCTATTTCAACCTCCATCATACTCGATTGTTGGGTTCCTCGGTTCATCCGGTTGCCAGCGTATTCACAACCTTTCCATATATCCTGATGTTGGTCGATTCACGGCCGCATTCAAATCCTCCATATACCAGAGTGGTCTTTGGTTTCATCCTTTTTGGCCGCTATTCAAACCTCCCATATACTCTATGTTGGCCTCGGTCACGGCCGCTATTCAATATCCCCATTTATACCCGATGTGGCGTTTTCACTCTGGTCCTGCTTATTCAAACTCTCCATATACCCGAGTGGCCGTTTTCATCGGTCTGCTTATTTTCAATATCTTCCATTTATTACCGAGTGGCCGTTTCACGTGGCCGCTTATTCAACCTCCATTTTAATACGCCGATTTTGAGGCCTGGATTTTTTTTAAAATATCTCTATTATTTTATTGAAATTGCTCTAGATTTATACTTTGATACGCTGCTTATGTTTGGATTCTCGTGTTCTCTCGTATGAACTCTGTAGTTTATAATTATCATAATATAGTGAATCCTTTGTCATTTGCAAATGATGAAAGGTCTGTTACTTTTCCACTATTGTGTGTTAAGGTGGTATTGGAGTTGTTATTGTTTTCACCTCTAGTTCTGTCGTGTTCTGTTCTTGTTTTCTGTTCGTTAGCAGATATCTCAAATATCTGTCTGTGGACGGATTTGATACGAAAACTTGTGTCGGACATGATTGGTGTTTGTGACACGGTATTCGAAGCGATTCTCTTTATTTTTTTGTATTTTTTTTTTTTTTTTTTTTTATTTGATATTTGCATTCCTTGTATCTCTGTTGTTTTTTTTTTTTTTTATCCTTTTTTTTTTTTTTTATTTTTTTTTTATTTTTTTTTTTTTTTTTTTTTTTTTTTTTTTTTCTTTATTTTTTTGATGATCTTTTTTTAAGTTTTATTCTTTTGTTCTTTTTTTTTTTTTTTTTTCCAAACCCACGATTCAGCCACTGACGTCACCCTGCGGCACCCCCCAACATCAAAACAGAACATCAGCACTCCGAGGGCGCTCCCACACGCAGAACACTGTGCTCTGCCG
>JAXMNL010002620.1:0-11212 GCA_035128595.1 Eptatretus atami
ATGGCGATAGACCACAGTGATCTCTAATTTTTGTCAAAACGAAATCGACGGCAGTCACTTGTACCTTTCCTCCTTCATCGGCGGTCTGTCGGGACTGCAGCTCTGCAGGCGGGGAAAATATTCGCTACGGATTAGGATCGCTTACATATGTGCACCAACCGCCTCCCTAGTCCTCAAATTTGTTTACGCACGAAAATTAAAGGTTGGATACTTTTTTGAAAACCTCGTATATGGTGTCCCAAAACAATTACACTTTTTAAAATGCTCGTTTATCTAAAAGAGATTATGGTCACTATGCTTCTTTCTTGTGAGAAGACCCTGAAGTTGTATTTTGATACCAGCAGCGCAGAAAGCCAGATCGACCGTACACAACGGACGAAAATTGTTGAACTTTGACCAGACGAAAGTCTACAGGTGCAACGTCTTTACTGGAAACATTTCGGTTTCCACTTGCGCCATGCATCAAACTTTCGGCAATAAGTGCCCAACGCAGTTTACCAATTGTGGGACCATCTTGACCTTACAGGTCAGCAGGCCGGAAAGGACAGGTGTAGTGAAGAATGTGGAAATGGTGAGACGCGGTCGTTCAGAGTCCAAAAAATCGATCGATGACTTTCTGCTGAGCAAAACATTCATAAGAGCACCGTTCAGCGGATCCATCCCAAGAACATCGCTTGTCATACAAATTCAATGGAACCAGTGCTTATGCATCAACAGAAACGCAAACGACTGACTTTGCAATTGGTTCTGGAAAGTTGAGAGAGTGCGATATCCTCAAAAAACTTCACATGTGACGAATGCCTGTCACGGAATTTTGGGTCAGCAACTTTTCGGGACTGGGGATATGAAAATCCTGGTATGATCACTGGATGGGTTGCCTCGATCATTTCAAGACTGTGCGGGTGGCGGTGGTTGGTATGGGATAATGGTCCTATACTTTTTGAAGCATGACCAGGGAGCGCACTTGCACGAACAAGGGAACTTATCGCGAAATTATTAGGAGTCCTATTCGCCTTAGCTACGTACTCAGGCCCGGGAAGAACACTTGTATCAGGAGAAACCTAGTGGTTCGCACGGATGCGGGCACCGCCCTACGCAGGGAAGGAGGTTGTTTCTCAAACCAACATTTTGAGGGCCGCTTATCTCCTCTATTGAAGATGTTGAGTGCCACTGTGATTCCCCTGATCTTACTCCTCAGACTTCTTCTGTGGGGTTCTAAGGACAGGATCTATGGACCATTAGGCCTTCGATTCTTCAGTGAAGGAAACATCCACCAAGAATTCCAGAACATTCCTCAGGAAACGGTCCAAGTGATGGAGAGAACTTGACAACCGTCGTGCGGCAGTATCGGACACCTGGGCTACGACAACATTTGGTCTAAAAGGAACGACGATTCGATCCAAAATTAAATTTGTCGGTGGCAATTGCATGGTCAATAATACTCACCTTCAGCTTTCTATCCAGCATATATCTTTTTTAAAAATTGTTAGACCATCCCTCTTTGCAGACTGTAAAGTGTATATTTTTTGGGACACCCCTGTATAGGTTTGGTTAAGTAAACACCCCTTTGAAGATATTAACGGCCTTCTAGATTATATCTCCATCAGGCGATCCTCGCACCTCGCTGTTGGGTTTCGAAGGCGTTTCCTGAGTAACCTTGCTTGGGTCTTGAAGCCGCTGTATTTTGCTGCTCAAATTCTCTGATTGGAACAGCTTAACTTGGGAACAAAAACTGTTCTGTAACTATGAATTGCTGGGTACATTGGCATGTTATTAAACGCGGGAGTCAGTGTCTTGTTTTATTTATTCGATATAGCGTTTCACCACGAGTCTCTTTAACTAAACGAGTTGTGTCCAAGCCCCTAAGCTCGCGTGTTTATACATTATCGTTTTAAAAGACTGTTCTAATATTTATATTTTTTATAGCTTGCAGTTGAGTTGATCAAATATTTTAAAGCAATATTGTTTTATATTGTCAATGAACAAGAGCGCCAGTGAGCACAATATAGCCCGAACAAGATGGTATAACAGAATGTTGTACACTGGAAACAGCATCCTGCGTTGCCATGGCAACGATTTAAGACGACGGTATGTCGCTCACACCGTCTCACGTGTCGTGTACTAGGGTACAAATATGAAACGTGAATTGAAAACTTTGGAGTTTAGGAGTGCGGACAGGATCACGGATGGAAACAGCATCTGGTTGCTGCAAACCACTTTAGTATGACGTCATAGCGTCGCCGCAACGTCTGCACAGTCTGTCTAGGTTACGCAATATTGCAAACGTGAAGTTAAAAAACTTTGGGAGTAGGTGCGGACAGAAGCGGATGGAACAGATCTTGGTGCCATGGCAACCACTTTTAGATGACGAGTATGTCACGACACACGTTCCCACAGTCTGTAACCTATGTACCAAATATGAAAGTGAAGTGAAACTTTGGGATTGAGGTGCGGACAGGCAACGGATGTAGGACGGGCGACGGAGGGCGGACGACACAGGTATACTTATACGCCCCATATAATATTCAGGCGTATAAAAAAGTTTTGGTAGTAAACACATTAGAGAAAAAAAATAACTTGCACCAAAAGGTTTACACTTTTCACGTCACGCTCACGCTGCGTTGTACGTTGACGTCACGCGGAGGTATCGCTATGCTCTTGTTTCGAAAGGCGAGCTAAAAAAGAATTACAAAATGAGTTCCAGAATGGAACGTCAGCAGTTCGACTCCGAGAAAAGTTTCATTTGTCCAATTTGGACATATGTGACATTTTCAGGCGTTCCGGGAGTGCATGTTTATGTGAGCGGTCGGTGATTGCCAATTGCGTGCCAAGGGAGCCGTTTCAATTGACGTTTCTTGGAGTGCTTGCTTGAATGCTTAACCCCATGGCAGCGCTCTCCACGTTGCTTGGTTGTTTTTCGGGAAAAAAGTACACGTGCTTCAATCTCACATCGATTAACGTACGTTTCCGTCTTTGTTGGGTCCCGCGGGTCCGTGCGGGGGTGCCTCTGGAGTGTCTCATCCACGGAAAATGTGCAAGTCGCTTTGTGCGATCTCCATTTGTAATCCACCTCTCACTTTGACTCGATGCATATTATAACAAGTTTGAATTGCGAACATACCCCATGGGAGTTCATTTGTACAACTCTCAGTGTTGAGCGATAGCACGGACGACAGATAGTTTTGAAATTTGGTAAGATTTTCATCGTATCAGAAAAAGAAACCAGAACACCTCACAAGAGTGAGGCTAGCTTTCATATCATCATTTGCGACTCAATTTTGCGTTGGGCATGCCCAGCGCATTTAAAAAAAAAATTTAATACAATTTAAGAAAATGGGCCGAAAGGCCGTTTCTCGCCACAAGGGCCGAATTGCAGGTGGCTCAGTTATGCCTGGAATGTCTCTGAATTATACCGTCAAGTTGGTTTCGTTCCGTTCACTAATACCGAGAATAAACTTTTATAAAATGGCCCAAAATGGGCCGTTCTCGCCGAAGCCACAATCGACTTGGCTCAGTTCCTGCCTGCACAATGTGTCTAGTATAGGCGTCAATTTCATCGAATTCTGTTCACGAATAATGGAGAAATAGACGTTCAAATGAACTGTACACAAGAAAAGAGAGAACGGAGCGGCGCTTCGACCCCGTGGAGACCCCACCGGGTAAAAACAATAGATCCATCCACCAGTGTTCACCATGTTTTCTTGCTGTAAGCATAGAGTATAACGACATTTTGTGCTCTTGGCTTGGCACGTTATTAATTTAATTTCCCTAATTACCCCACTTTAAATCCTGTTTCAAAGAACGCTGTTTCAAGTAATCTTGTGTTTGTCGTTTTTTATTACTTGATGGCGTGTGAACATTTACATGGTGTGTATTTACATAAGCTGTCTTACCAACAATGGCATTGGGTGTTGTGTGTGTGTGTGTGTGTGTGGTTTATATAGTTGTGTTTCCGCCGTCGTCGCCATGAGCACGACCCTCATGGAGCACTTGGGCCGTACTCGGCCGATCGCCGCGAATTCAATCGCCGGCCCGGAGAAGTCCGAGGTCGGCGGTCTGGTTATTTGGACTGAAATACGCAATGGGTAGATCACGTGGGGTAGGGTTAATTGCCAACTTCAACTTACCTAAGTACCACGTGATCCAGCTACCGGGTACTTCACCCTCGCGGAACTGTATGGAACGAGCCGCTTAAGCGGCCGTTCCATGTGTGTAAGCGAGCGGTTGTATCGCCGAATTCCGCCGCCCGATATCCTGTTACTCCGTTACAGCGGCAAGGCTGCGCCATCCGTGCGATGCAGTCAGCCAGACCCGGCCAGAGATGCCACTCGACAGATTGGATGTGCTTCGAGCCCACTAACGCAAACATTCGTTGCTCCTTTTTCGTTGTCCCCCGAGATGTTGATTTCCACGAGCAGGGATGACCTCATCAAGATGAGCGCCAGATGACCACCAAGGCCATTGTACCGAGACGCTGATTTTTAGGCCAAGCTAGCGGCCGGTATTTATTCGCCCTGTTTCGTGGGGGGGGGACGTTTCTGCCCCCGCGTTCTCGATCTGAGGTGGTGCGATCCCAGAGTGGGCAAGGACACTCCTCCCAACTGGCGCAGTCTCGAGCGATGGTGATGTGGCTTCTGGTTGGCAGGGCACACCCATCCCATCCTGAGGGAGTTCGAGCTGAGGCGGTGAAGTCCTGATCGGCCAAGGAGGCCCACCCCTCTTCATTCTGGGCGGAGTCCCGAGCAACTCCCACCCACATTCGTGATCGTGGTGTGTGGATAATGCGTCGGGCAGAGCGAGCGTGAAGGTGAAACGATGCTGGCGTGTTGTAGTTGTTTGTTGGTGAATAAAAGAAAAGAAAACCCGACTATTAATATAAACCACAGCACAGGAATTATTTAAATACCCGTTAGACTAGGGAAAGGGCTATCTATAAAACAGTACTTATCGAGATAACTAAACTATAGAACCTGAATGGTGTTCTGGAATTTCCATAACCGCAACAATATATATATATATATATATATATTATATATATATATATATAATATATATAATATATTGTTACGGCTTGGAATTCGCAAACATATTCAGGTCCCGTAGATGAGTATTCTGAAGTACATGTGTAGTTAGCCCAAACCCATGTTTAGAGGGAAATTAATGTGATCATTCGGGCTGCGATACTTGAGTTAGGCTGTTTTTCTGTTCTGCTTTATTTTCGAATCAACCACACTTCAACGCCAACACGCCAACAACAACAACGCCAACCCAAGCCACCACTCCAACCAACGCCAGCACCGCCACCCTCACAACCACCACCACCATCTTCACCACTACTCCACACCAACGAACGCCATCCTCCGCGGTCACGTACGACGGTTTGCGCGTGAAGACCGTCGAACGCGAGAAGGGAAGGGAGAAGTCCCCTCAGCGAGGGGCGCTGCTTTCCCGCCTATTTCCTTCCTTGGCCCGGCGCCAGAACGGCTTCGCCTCGTCCCCCACAAGCCGGAGGTGGAGGAACGAGATGGGACGCCCCCCTTCTGGAGCGCCTCGAAGGAGGTGGAGCCGAGAACGGGGGGCGCCGGGCGTATAAGAGGCGGAGGCGGAGGCGGATGAGGTTTTCTCTTCTCTTCGTCGTTGATTCTGCTCTTCTCTTCTCTTCTGCTTGGAGGTTCTTTCTGCTCTGCTCGCGACTCTCGTCGTTGATTCTGCTCTGCTCGCTCCGCCATTTCCGCGTTCTGGCTCTCCGGGTTCGCGTGTGCTCTCTCAGTGTCGCGGAAGGCGTCGAGGGCGGTAAAGGCAGACGGGGCGACAACGCGGAAGAGAGCTCGCGGACCACGGCGAGTGACGGTCGCCGCAGGACTCACCACTCAGGGAGGTCGACTTCCATTTCTTGGTTTGTGATGTGAACGTGTGTAGTGTGGCGCCGTGTCTTATAAGTAGTACTGTGTAAGTGGTCCGTGTGTCGCGTATTCGGTTGTAGCTCTGCGTCGTCGTTGCGTTTGTCGTTCTTTTCTTTATTTGATATATGTGCATTTCTTTAATGATTATTGTTGCTGTAAATACATGCTGTGCTATATGTGTGCTCTATGTGTCGTGTCTGTGAAATAAATGTGCTTCTGTTGAATTCTCCCCCCGTTTCGCTGCTTCCTTCCTTCGTTGGTCTCCACTTGTTTCACGTAAGAGGTTTGGAGTGGGCCGGGACGCCCGATAATTAATCAGGAACCGTCAAGCCGACGATAACACCGCTCGTTATCCCGTTAGCCCGGAACGAGCCGCTTAGCGGATCGTGTCCGAAGTCGGCCTGTGGCGAGGTGACAACCCTCGGTAGGTTACCCGTGCGGGGTACTTAGCGTATATCGACTTTCGGCGAATTCACCCTATTCCGCTGGGTAGAATGCGACTGGGTTGTGGTGAGGCCGAAAGTCCACCCGCTGACTGGATCCCGGCGTTAGCCGGGAGGGTCACGACTGAATTGTCCGTCCGGTGGGCGAGGCGGTCGCGATTCGAGTCACGTGGCCGGTCGCACGCCGGCGGGCGCAATTCGCAACATATATACACATCTTCTTTGCTGCTCCCGTTCGGGGTCCACACACAGCGGATCATCCGTTATGATCCGCATATATGATTTGGCACAGGTTTTACGCCGGATGCCCTTCCTGACGCAACCCTGGTCACCTCTTGAGACACAGGGATATGGTAGACCTATTCTAACCGGGGCATACACCGGCCCAGTACACTGGTACTCACTTCGCCGACTCGGAAGGATGACAGGCTGAGTCAACCTCCTGGTGTTATTAATTCAAACGGCCAAACGGGGCTTGAACCAGGACCTTTTGGATCCCAAGCCGCTACCCAATCTACTACGTTCAACACCAGGATATATATATTATATTGTTACGGTGTGGAATATTCGCAGACCACCATAAAGGACCTTTGATCAGTTTTGACGATAAGTTCTGTGTAGTTAGATTTCCCCACCGTTGTTTAAAGGGAATTTCCGTGTTCACTGGCTGCGATCCTTTGAGATAGCCGTTTCTTTTCTCTAACATTATTTTGGACCAATCATCCCCCAACAACCAAATCGCCACCACCAACACGCCCCCAAACAACTACACCGAACACCACCACCTTCGCCTCTTTACCTCCACAACTCACCCCGCAAACATCGCTTCACCGCCATTCTCAAACGACGCCCGCCAACAACCAAATCGCCACCACCAACACCCTTCCCAAACCACCGCCAGCAAACTCCCACCACCTCCGCCTTTCTACCACACGCCGCGGCCATGGGTTGTGAATGCGTTCCTTTCGCCTCGAAAAGCGATCAGGAATGCTTCACGCCCCCTTTTCTTCCACCAATGGCTGAACATCGGTGGTGTGGCCCCGCCTCCGAACCGCTGTGATCCAGAAATTTGCATATACGCTCCTCCCTCGGCCTATAAAGCGCAAGCACGGCGCAGCTCGCCGGCAGTCAAGTGGGAGCAGTGGCAGTGGCGGCAGTCAAGGTTGTCAGTTGCGCGGCAGCCAAGTCTGGAGTCGGTGGTGGCAGTCTGGAGAAGCGGGAGACGGGCAGTCAATCTGCAGTGTGTCGGGTGTCGGCAGTCTGGAGAATCGGGAGACGGGGCAGTCAAGTCAGAGCGCAGTGTCGGCGGGCAGTCAAGTCGAGTGCATGTCGGCGGGCCATCAAGGTCGGGAGACGAGCTCGAAGCCGACGGGAAAGCGAGACGGAGCGCCAAGAGAGCTCACCGACCACGCCAGGGGCACGAAGCCAGGCGCAGCTACGCTGACATCGCGGCTTGCCGCCATCGCGCCACGAGGGCGCGGGTAAGACCCTTCGGTTCGCTCATCCAGGTTCCCGCGCATTTTGTCCACGAAACCTGTCTGCCACCCTTGCCTTTGAGGGTGGCTTTTCCTTTGCTTTTGTGTAAATGCATGTGTTGGCGCTGTCTTATAGTAGAATTGTCTAAGTGTGCGTGCGAATAAAGACTTTATTCGGTTGTAGCTATTCATGCTTGCTTCACTGTATACGTGCCGAATTTACGTTAAAATACGTGCGTGTCGAGTGTGCAATAAATGTGCTTGTCGAATTGTTCCCCGTTTCGTTGCGTCCTTTCCTTGTTTGAAATTCCATCTTGCATCACGAAGGAATTGGTAGGAGGGGTGTAAGCACCCGGTAAATAATCACGTCCATCGGGGACGGCGATAACACCGCTCGGTTTATCACTGAAGCACGGAACGGACCGCTTAAGCGGTTCGTGTCCTAGGCCGGCCAGCGGCGAGGGTAGATCGCCCGGTTAATACCCCGCAGGTACTTAGTAGGTCGAGTTTGACGAACAACCCTATCCTGGCGCGGGTCCGATTGGCACGATTGTGGTGGGTCGAAAGACCCACCGTGACTAGCTCCTGGCGGTAGTTACACGGGGGTCACGACTGAATTGTCCGTTCCGTGGGACGCGCGGTCGCGATTCGAGTTACGTGCCGATCGCACGCGGGCGGACTGAAATTCGTAACTATATATATATTGGTGCGGTCGGGTGAGAAGACCGCCAGGGGGGAAGCTTCTTGGTCCCACGAACTCCCCGGAATTGTAGACAGTCGCACACAGATAATTCTGTGACGAGCGGGGTCGCTAACCAACCGTGAACGTCATAACTCAACCTCGTGACCTAGGGTCCTCCCGTCTATGGGTTATTTCGGGACCTAATTAATCACATGACCTAATTACCGGGGGACACGCCTGGGACGTCTTGTCTGAATCGGATCACTTTACCCGATCAGATGCAGCCGAGCGACACTGCCAAGGACGTACCGCCTAAAAGGAACAGATCGTTCGGAAATAAAGTCCCGGCTAAGTTAGGATACGACCATGCTGGATCAATGAAAGAAAGGACAAAAACGAGCTGGGACATTTCTACAAAGGATTTATTAACAGGCAGGCAAGGAAAGGAATGTGACACAGTGAACGTTATTTATTGTTGTCTGTAGCAGGAATAGGAAAATGTGGAGGGTGCGGCAATAACAACAACTTATAAAAGCAGACACAGAGCAGAGTTATCCGATATAATTCTTGCACACTCTTTAACTAAACGAGGACAGATGCCAGGACACACACACACACACACACACACCCCGATCAAGAGGAGTTGATGAAGAGAAAAAGGAGAGGAGATGAGGCTACCGGTCTCTCAATACCTTGCATGATTGCCTGATCGTGCCACCAATACGTTCTGTGGAGATGCTCCGCTGGGCGATACCTCCCTGACAGTTGGCGCATCGTCTCTTGCTTCGTGGCACTTCGTGCAGCTAGCGTAGGTCCAGAGAATGAGACGCAACCGTCGGGCATGAAGGGAGGGACTTGGGTGGAGTCAGAAGCAAGTGGGCGGAGAAGTGGTGAAGAATGTGGAGTCAGAAACGAGTTGCTGCAGAAAGGCGGAGTCAGAAATGAGTTGCTGCAAAAAGGCGGAGTCAGAAACGGGTTGCTGCAGAAAGGCGGAGTCAGAAACGAGTTGCTGCAGAAAGGCGGAGTCAGCAGGTGAATGGTTGAAGATGAATTCCAGGCCAGGACGAGCAAGACTAATCGACAGGACTGAGCGAGCAGGAACGGTGCGCAGGAACAACACTTGAATGATTCAGGAACGACGACGACTCTGGAACTAGCAGACAGGAGCAATGAGCAGGAACGACGACGACTCTGGAACTAGCAGACAGGAGCAATGAGCAAGAACGACGACGACGCCCTGTCCTTTTATAGATCCGGTGGTGCGGGGCGGGGGCGACGACCCGAAGCGATGTGTCGTCACCCAAATTGGGTACTCTGATTGGGCCCCGGCCAGCACACGGGCCGGCCGCCATGACCGGAAGCGGCTCCACTTCACTTCCGGCAAGATGGTTCGAAGCTGCGGAATCATCTCGCTCCGAGCACCGTGACACGAATCGCCCGTGACCCCGTGATATGAATCGCTTTGCACCGAACCCCGTGCCGTGCCCCGGCGACCCGCGGTTGACGCTGGTCAATGTGCCTGCTCCGTGGTGTGCCACGCGGCCCGAGCGATCCGGCCGCAAAGCATGCCTCTGCCTGGTAACAGCTGCATTGAGGCGGAGGTGCAGGAGGACGTCTGCTGTCCGTGGGAGACATTTGTGGCTGTCGTGATGAGCGAAAACTGACGGTAAAATGTTATTGTAATATAATCCCATGTGCAGACCCGACAAAAGATGTGTTACTCGTGCCCCGTTCTGTACGATTATAATATATCACGGGCTGCGCGCGACTCCGCCATTGTACGCATGGTCAGCGTGCGGGTCCGCCCGCCATCGAGCATGGTGTTCGCGGTTATCAGAGGTGGTGGGATGCACGCTGCCAGCCCTGATCTGTGTCAGGCAATTGAGGGAAAGGATTGGATATAATTATTAGATGGAGATTTGGAAATGGGTTGGAAAGGGCACAGCCGCATGCGCTTTGCAAGTTGCCAGCATTTAGGGTGCCGTTTCTTCCATCTCCTCGGTACGTGTTCCGTGCAGCGTGGGCGTCGTGCTGGGTGCGCTTTCTGTCCAGTGGGTGGAAATTACCTCTGCACGTGCGTTTGGCAGGCTGTGATTTCTGTAGAGGAGTGTCCGGCGTAATGCCTGCTTGGCCTTCGCTGAGGACCCATCTCACAGCGAAGGGTGCATGTGGCTGGGATGACCTTCAGAATAAGAGTAGAAAAATTTACCCCCGTGGGGGTGATGGTCATCTCTATAATGTTTTTTACTATCATAATCGATTAACCGTTGCCAGAATCTCCTAAAATGACAGACTAGATAGGTTTTGAAAATGGCGACTTTCACAACTTTTGAACTCGTGACCTTGACCCTGACCTCGAATCCGGGAAAAAAAATATGTCGTTGGGTATCAATCATCGACCTCTACCCACATACCAAATTTCATCAAGATCGGAAGTAAAAAGTTTTCTTTGTACCGGGAGGTGTTTTTGACCATCTTCCAGGTTACGTGGCGGCCAAACGGGACGGAAATTCAAAAACTGTCCGGTTAGATACAAGATAATATTTTTTACTATCATAATCAATAAACAGTTGCCGAATATCTTGTAGAATGGCAGACTAGATAGGTTTTAAAATGGCGATTTTTATAACTTACGTGACCTCGTCCCTGACCTTGAACCCGGACAAAAGTTATATCGTTGTGCAACACTCATCGCACTAATCTCTCTCC
>JAXMNL010002623.1:0-11208 GCA_035128595.1 Eptatretus atami
GAGGAGATCAGAGAGTACTCCCACGTGTACCGCGACATATACACGCCAGTGGCTATATCGGCTAACTGGGCCTATAACTACTGCACAGGCCTTAGCAACTCAGGACAAGACCACTTTGAGATGGACCTATGCTGAAAAGCGAGTGTGTGCGTTTACTTGATATCGGAATATGTCAGTGTTTTTTACTGCTAAATAACTTTCTGTACCTAAACGGACCCACGACTAATATGGCGGAGCCATGCAGCGTATATATGCGAGGGCGCTTAATTGCTATATGTGCATCATCGACTAAACGGCGCAAAAAAACGGTGTAACCGCGAATTTCCACAAATTAGATTGCTACTTTCATAGTTTACATAATTATGAAAGTTCTAAGTTCCACATGATGTAGTCAAAACATAGAGTGTATAATTCGACTAGTATACCGTCGTATTACAATTGCTCATATAGGCTGAAGTCGACGATATGCACGAGTTCTACAGCATTGAAAAATTCCAGGATTGTCGATCACTTTATACCTGAGCGCATCATTGTGTTTATTCTATGACACCCCGCTTTTAACCGCATCTCCAACATTTTAACTTTCTTTCCCAGACCGGAATGCAATTGGTAATTTTCCTAGACAAATCAGCACTGGCCTTAATATTCCAACACCCGGGGTGCACTATCAGATCGGATGTAAGGGAGAGAAACGATGAGCAAAACTAGTTTCGCATGCAGACACCATTGAACGAACTGAGCATTCACTTACTTGACTCGTTAACATCTAGACTTTCGAGAGAAGCAGCTGTATAAATGATTCTATAGTGCGTGCATGAGAATGAGTGACCTGAGATGTGCTTACTAGCGAGGTGGAACTTAACATTTATTCGGCTTTCCCATTAAAATCACCGAGCTTACTTCAGGCACTTCTACAGCAAAGTAAAATGGAGATCTGACTGACTGGTTCAGCACGCAGTTGGGTCCCGTCAGGTGATGTTTGATTACCCCAGCCTCTCAATTTGTCTGCTTGAACTCGTAGTGCTGCATTGCAATACATGATATGCCGGCAAGGAGTTAACATCCAAGGAAGAGTTTTTTTCAAACCTATGATTCACAGACAACATTATCTTGCTAACAGGTGATGCAGAAGAACCTGCAAAATCCTTGTGATTGTGTTTGCCATAGGCAATAACAGTCGGATCTTGAGCATGAAGATCAATATTCACAAAAAACAGAGACAAGTCTTTCCAGTAGGCACCACATCAAATCGAATTTAACATCAATATAACGGCATAGTTTTTAAAACAAGCTTCGGGAATTTACTATTTTGGGGTGGTACCATATCACAGGATGGAACATGTGCCAAAGACAATCAAAACATAGAATTTGGAAAGTACTGGGTAGCATTTCAGTGGCTACTAATGCCGGACCAGCAAAAAGACATCCAACATGAACGCCAAAGTTGAACTGTTTTTTGGGTCTTGGTTCCTACAGTGTTTGATGTATGATCCAGAAACTCGGACCTTATAAACCCAAGAATGATGAATATCAAACTCTTGTTTTTGAATGGTATGGCCTTTTCCGAAAAATAATGGGAGGACTCTGGCTTGGACAAATAGGAAATACTTTCAGGGAAACCCTTGGAGTAAAATGCACAATAAATAGAGATATAACACAAAGAAGGCTTATATTATTTGGGCAGCATTCAAAAGGACTGCCCCAAGATCACAGAATTGCACAAAAATCCTCGATAGAAGGACGGAGTTATAGTACAATTTCACTCAGTGTCTCCCATCATAGAGAAGGCGCATCACTATGATAATCCAGAGGGCGTGATGAGACTTGTCATCAAGTCAGATGTCAGTAGGCTCATGCAAGCAACAGTCTACTGCGGCAGAAGGGTAGATGGTTACAGCACGAAACATTGCTCAAGATTGAAGTCTAGTAAAGATAGATGTAGCAAACTTATGCTGCACAATCAGTTCATTCATAAGTATATAAAGTTAGACATGGCAGAAACAGGACACCTTCTAGCGCAGTTGCTGAGCTCGTGGAATGTCTGAGATCAGATCCCTATTATACTATACTGAGAGCGATTTCAATATGAAGAACATCAAGTCAGATCTGAAGGATGAAACAGCAATGCGATCTATGCTCGGTGTTCTTCATATGTGTGTTGTATGTAGTCTTACATGAGGCCATAGAGTGTTGATTGCTCGTGGATACACGCAACATGTATTCCACCCATCAGTTGTGGTCAGTTGGAAAAGATGCTCATGAGTAGCAAGGCTATTCACTCACTCGCGACCTGAGAGCAGCGCCAAGATCTGTGCTGAGCTCATGCTAAAACTGTCATTTCGAATAGAGTGTATGGTATAGGCGTGATATTAGCACAGTCTATGTAAAATTAAAGATGATCAATTGTCTCTTAGAGTCTATTGTCAGACACAGAGATAACATTTGCATCCATCGCATTGGCGCTTGTCTACAGATATTACCTTTTTAGCTCTATGTACTGATTTCTGACTACTGAGGGCTGATAGGTTCGTATCAGCCGCATACATCTTAGACGTTACATGCATGTAGCTGATTGTACAGTTCATCAGATTGAGCTAGTTTAGTACATGAGTGTTTCCTCCCCTTAGCTCCTAATTCTTTCTGTTTTATATTCTCAGAGTGTATATCCATCTTCTTTTAAGCACCCACTATTAATGTATTCTCTAAATCAGCATTGTTGTTGTTAGCGCATAGCACGCGAGCCATATCACACTTGGTTGTCATTCTCTCTTCTATATGCGAGCTGCACTCGCGCGAGAACTATTTCACAATTTCACCTTCTGTGCCACGGCTGAGAGCACACTATCTTTGCGTAACGAGCAGACGAACATCGACCACACAACACAGCTAGAAGCACTACCGTTCTGCTGTGACAAGCACTATCAACCAAATCGATCATTGCAGCACCTGACTCTCATTGTACGCATAATAAATATAGACGAAGACACTTCAGTCTCTTGAGCACTCATAACACAAAATATCTCATATCACACTTATGCATCAATGTAATTTGTATTAGAAATCACACCTGATCACTATCAATACGGACATTATCGTGTAAGGCGAGACGAATTTTACAGTGACGATATATATTAAAATCAGCGAGATTTCACATACTTATTGTTTGCCACAACAACTTTATCTGTGACAACTTCCGAGTTCTGTCTGAGCCTCTCTCTTTTTCGCGCTCTCTAGCTACAGGTTATAATTAGGACCATGCCACACGTTGCAGTACAGTCCGCGAGGCATGGAGACTTATGCAGACATATTGGTCTCTGAGAGCATGTAATCATCGGGGAAAACCTTTATTCATATCAAGAACAGATAAAACATATCTGAAGTGAGGACATTAGAACTGTAATTTTAGCTCTAATGGTGAGTCATTCAAAATGTCAGTACACGAGGTCTTATATGATGCAACACAAAAGCGATGTAAGAGAAAAGGTCGCGCATCTATTGTGGTACAGAACCGCTGCACGATGAAATGCAGCCTGCGGTCTGTGTAAGAACTCTCCATCTTTTTGTGGTTTAGGTATATAATATCGAAAAAGCAGCTTCAGTCGAGTCGCTTGTCGCGGAGTTCCTTCTTATCCTATATTGGATTTATTATTCTCTGAGCAATTGAAAAGCTTTTGATCAGATCGAGAGGTAAGTCTTTCAACATTGAACGTCTACTTTCATGAGCATGAAAAATAAGTTGGCGTGAAATATGAACACAGCACCTAAATATAATCACTGTACAATTTTTTTTCCCCTCTATGAGTGTGTATCTATTGTCATCTTAGCAGGTATTGTAGCCGTATTAGAGTAGATAAAGCATACTAGATCATCTGCTTCATCATGTGTATTGGCAAAAGGGGGCGGCTATTCTGCATGGTTGATGGGCAAGGCTAGTTGGATTCAATCATGTGTTTTAGATATATATTAGCTCGTATTTGGTGTGCACAAGAGCTACTGAGTAGAATATTATATCACTACATAAATTGGACTGGCGTTGTGAAATAAAGTATTTTGTAGTCTCGCGATTGTGCTGAATTCTACAAAATATAGTAAGAAGAATGACAGGTGGTTTGAGAGATGTTTATAAGTGTTTTACTTTTTTCTGTTAGTGTAAAAAAAAATTTTTTTTTTACAGGATTTTTCTATCTTGTGTAACAAAAAACAGTAAGTTTCTATATCAAATGGCATGCTTTGATAGCTGCGAGCTTATCGTTTGCTTGTTCATAGAAAATTTGCTTAAATAATTAGGTGCCTGAAATGGGTTTAAGGTGCCGCTTCCTCAAATAATTGTAGCAATCGGCAGAATTGCAATATATCTTGATGTATCCCTTGATTTGCTTTGTGAATTATGAAAGAGTTTCATCAATCTTTGAAGATACATAGCTTGCTGAAAATTTTTCTACTGAAATGGCATATTGCGGGCACTCCTGCCTTGCATGTGAAATTGGTGCAGCAATAATTCTGCTGATCTCTCAGACTTTGCAAGCAATCCGTTTTTTTTTCCTTGTGAGCGCCTGGTGGGCGGCCTTTATTCGGAAGCCAGAGCTTTTCAATTTGATTTACATGTATGCTTCCTGACTGTTCACCATATTCACATGATCCTCAGGGCCCCATATGGATGTCTTGCTGTAAGCAATGTCTCTGGCTTTAATTGAGAGCCTTGCATTATGGTAGTCTTATCAGCACATGGTGTTTTGGACTGGGCCTGGCTGGAGGTTTTATGTCAACTGATTAAGGTTTAGATGGTGAGAAAGCCATAGACAGATGATTACTGGAACGTGGAATGACAGCTAAAGCAGGATAATACATACAGGGAATCGTGTTCTTTTAACCTGTGCTTTTTACAGGGCAGAATCCACATGTGCTCATCAAATTAAGGTCCTATCCAGCATTATCCTTCGCTTCTGCACATATCCAAAAAGCTATGAGAAGAAGAAACAATTTCACCTGCCATATACCTTTCTACATAAATTTGAAACATTTGCCATGTCTCCTGCTTAAGGTTTAATATGATAAATTCACACATTCCAATCATATTTGTTACATAACACATCGTTTTCGTATTATTTTTCTACAT
The DNA here is from genome assembly GCA_035128595.1 of Eptatretus atami. Lineage (NCBI taxonomy): Eukaryota > Metazoa > Chordata > Myxini > Myxiniformes > Myxinidae > Eptatretus > Eptatretus atami. Next base: position 5,117 of record JAXMNL010002623.1, read on the forward strand.
TCATTATGTCAGTTTGAATTTCCAGGTTGCCTGTATTTCAAGGAAAGAAGGCAAGAACTTTCTCCTTGTAAACATGAACAGGTAAGAATGATTAGTTCGTTTCATTAACATTTTAGATACATCTTTCAGTTCGAGAAACTGAGAAGTTTTGATGCAAAAGCATTTTCAAGCAATGAGCTTGCTGAAAAGGCTCGTCGATGTCAACAAACCTTGTACATTGTATTAATTATTAATCAATGTGTATCGTGATGCTAAATTATGTAATTGCTGTTTTAGCAAATCTGAAAATGTCGTTTAGTTTTTATCCCATACAGTAATATTAGATTCATAGATTGCTCTTATATTCTCGCTGATACTTATCTTGCTAATTTTTTTCAGCTTTTCCATTCAAACCTCTGTCAAATGCATTTCATATTCATGAGAAATATGGCAAGGGTGCCTTAAAAATTTTTATCTGACTTGTTCTTCGTAAATGAGCATGTTTTTTTTTGACAAAACAATCATTAACTTTTAACGGTAATCTCCAGTTTTTTGAGAGCCAAAACACATTTCCTTTATTATTTTATCCCATTGAAAAACCGCTGCTCCTGAAAATTCAGCAAAATTTGAGGTTTGTTGCTGAATCACTAGACGATGGGCAGATATCTCAAGAAAGTGATGTAGTTATTCTTTAGTTGGATCCTGAACAATAATTTTTCGTTTGCTAACGGTGTCTGCCAGAGATTTTTCAGCAGTAATGCCAAGATAGGTTAGAATGCTTCGAGTTTCACACAACGTCAGGTAGCATGTAGGCCAGCAGATGGTGCTACATCTCGGAGGAATCCGGCAGTTTCAGCTTTCGTAACCTAAACCAATCGTCCCATCCGAATTAGTTATGGATCTAAATCCAAGGGTGTGCTTTGGATCATTGCTTCCCCACAACCTTCGGCTGAAACATTGTTCCTTCCTCTGGGATGAAAATAAATGCTGTACAGTTTCGTTTGCCAACTGGCATATGTTTGCTAACGCTTCGTACAGTACAATGGTCTTTGGTAACCGAACTGAAGTTCCCGAAATATACTTGATTGTGAGATTAAATATTCTGGGCCACCGCAACTAAGGCACCAAGTGGAATGGACCAAGAGTCTTCTTCATCTACAAGTATAAATCTAGGTTTGTTTGCTTTCTTTTCTTCCTTGTTAACTTTATATGCCAGCATTGAACAAAATATCTTCCACCATCTTCAAACAAATGACCGACATGAATAATATCGCTTTGTTGGCGAGAACGAGGATGTGGGAGGCTTCATTGTGTAAATCACCCACAAAGCGCTAGCCTGGTATTGGCTTAAACGGTTCTGGTGGGGGCTTGGATCCATAGCATCCCGATTCAAGCCCCGTTTTTCGCACTGAATTAACACCAGGGGTTGAACAGCCTGTCACCTTCTGAGGTCGGCGAACTGAAGCCACCAGTATACTGGATAATAGGGGCACTGCATCAGCGGCATAGCCGCAACCCCTACTAAGATGCAAACCAGCAGCCAACAAAGGCAGCAGCCACAATGGGAACCCACAAAAGCACATTTTCTCATCATGATCTTTTTGACCAAACCATTTCTCAAAATTGGGGTTCAATGACCCTTTGGGTGGGGGAGACTTCTTACATGAGGGTCACAACTACCTGACAAACAGAGCAATCACTATAAATCGGTTCAATGTCATTAAAAATTCTTGGGCTTTATTGCTTCGTGAAGCAGATGTGGAGTTTTTTTTGCTGAGAGAGCAGAACAAAGAGCTGAAAAAACTTCTGAGATAAGAACTGGCTTGTCTTCTTATGTAACTTCAGCATCTTTTATAGCGCTCATTAAGCCAACGTCCCAACAACCAACGAACGTAAGTGTGGATTCATACCTAAATTGTAAAAAAAAAAAATTAAAAAAATTATTCCCGTAAGGAGATCATCTCAGAGGCTTGCTGTAAAAAAGGTATTCTTTCAAAAAGTTTGAGAACCATCTGATTGATATACTAATAATGTTTTGTTTATATCTATAAAATAAACCTTTGCGCCTTTTTGTTTCTTTATTCTTTCTTTTTTCTTTTTTATATTGCAGCTGAAAATGCGGCTGGTGGCATAAGGTGATCAAAAATGGAAAGAAGCACAAGAGGTCCAAAGAGCGTTGCGATAATGTCTGCAAGTCCCCTGGAGGTTCTCCAAAGTTGAGAGCATTTCAGATTATCACAGCTGCAGTGACTGTTTCTCTGAGGGTATCCATCGTCAACACGGGCTTGAATGGTAATGTTCTCAGACACTTGTTTTGGGGGTTGTGTTTTTCCTCCTCTTCTTCTTCTTTCTGCACTTGAACTAATTGTAGCTGTTTGCAAAATTGTACATTTAGCAAACCCAGCCCTTAGCAGGTAAATCAGTCAGTTGAGTCGTCACTGATTTTTACACTGCTCAGCAATAACAGCGACAACAAATTGGGCATATAATTTTCACATGAGAAAGTATCCTTCAACAAGAGAAATACAAGGAAGAATAGACACATTAAAATATATTCTGCCATCTGGTATCTGCTGCTTCATCATTCCCAACAAAATATGCACTGAACTTACGTCTCAACACATTTTAACATAAAACATTGATGACAACTCAGCCCTAGATAGAGGGCCAGTTGAGCTACTTAACAAAAAGGTTATATTTTGGGGGGAATGTGGTAGAGTTAAATATAATGTCGAGAGGAAGGGAAAGTTTGGGAGAGGCTAAACAAGGAACAAACGTATGAACTGTACGTGTGTGACTTGAGAAAAGTCTGGTGGGCCCTGCACAAGCAATCCATTGTTCTGCAGATGCACTCTCCTATTACCTGCACACCCCAGGCACTTTTATATGTGCGTATTCTAAACAATCTTGCCAGGATATATTAATTTTCATGGTCAAACTATTCTGGCTTCCACTACTTTTCCCGTAACTATTCCTACAATACTAACTACTTTGGAAGAAATAACCCCTGTCACATCTCTGTTTAATATTTTCTTTCTCCTTCAAGCTCTGTCCTTATGCCCTACCATCCCCGGTCCCCTATTCACGTTTTTCTTATGCACCGAGTTATCTTCTTATAAGATCCGTTTTGCAATGAGCTCGACGTCCACCCCCTCCCCATGTCCTCGTTTGGCACTACAAAGCGGTAATTTCCTCGAGGTAAATTACGCTCGAATGCGAGCAAGTTGCCAGCACAGTTGAACAATACTGCCTCGCACTATGAGCAAGGCCAATGATTATATAATTGTAACTTGCACATGACGTTAGAAACACATTCACAAGTAAAAATGCCTTCTGAGAAATGCTGCACTTTGAATAGAAACAAAAGCAATGTTTGTGCTTGTAAAGCATATTTCAACGCTCAAAACACTGGGAATAACTCTGAAATTGACTACGAACGAGGCTGGAGAGATGTGTAAATTATGTCAAGAAAAAAAAAAAACTTCAACACACTTTATTTTTTCTGTTACTATCACTTGCTGTTTTTGACATGCACTGTATAAACTGCACAACTGATTGACAAAACAACTGTTAGAGTGTTTCCTACCACTTATTACTCTTCAGAGGGCTATCGAAGTCCTGTATTTGTCTTTGTTTATCTTATCAATGTTTGGGAATTACCCACAAATCTGCAAATTGTGCATTTAATCATCATTCTGACTTCATGGCTGTCTCTTGCATTTAATTTATTCTTATTTAAATCAGTAGTAAACAAATCATAAGATAGTGTACAGGTCAGTTTGCATTTTCCAATAATGCGCACGTCTTTATTTTCGAGAAACAGTTGATATGAAAAATGTTGAACGAAGTAACGTAATAAAATCGTTCTGTGTAAAACGACGATTGACTCCTGGCATTCTGAATTTAGGTCCATCTCTACCGAGATACTAAAAAGCCGACCAAAAGTCCGTACGCCGTCCGTCTCGTCAACAATTCTTTTCCGACTTGAGAAACTTAGTATGTGGGTACAAGGTCGATGATGTTGCACAACGATATAACATTGTCCGGTCAAGTCAGTCAAGGTCACGAGGTCCAGTAATTATAAAAAAGCGCTTTTTCAAACCTATCTATCTCCATTCTACAAGATATTTCGGCAATGTTATTGATGTATAAAGTAAAAATATTATCTGATCAACGCGGACAGATTTTGAAATTTCCGTCCCATTTGGCCGCCACAACCTGAAGATGGTCAACAACACCTCCGGTACAAAGAAATACTTTTACTCGCGATCTTATGAAAATTGGTATGTGGTAGAGGTCGATGAGTGACTCAACGACATATTTTCACCAGATTGCGAGGTCAGGGTCAAGGTCACGAGGTCACGAAAGTTGTAAGTCGCCATATTCAAAACCTACTATCTCATTTAGGAAGATATTCTGGCAACGTTCATCGATTAGAAGTAAAAAAATTATAGAGATGACCTGCACCCGCCACACAGGTAATTTTTAACATAACTGTATTATTGAAATCAAGTCCTCGTAATGTTATTTAAATCTTACATGGACCATAATTTTTTTGGTTTTGCTATTTGCATTGAGATAAAAGAAAAGCGAAGTACAGTCATATTTAGTATAAAGAGAGTGTGTACTTGAAGGTAAATGCAATGATGTGATTGGAAGCCGTCCATGCCAAGCTGATAGCATAGATGACACCTTTCCACTGAAGTGAGGTTTTGGGTGCAGTTGTGGATTTGCATTGCTGCCCTTTGAATTTGCAAGAGAGATGTCATTATGCTGATTTTTGCCATGAATAGTAACTCTCCAACTTGTTCCTCAGCATTGGGAAGTTCAATTTCCCTGCCAACCTGCAGCAGAGAACCATGGCAGATGGCAAGGTTGTTCCCAAGCCAGTGGGAATTTACATTACGCGAGCAATGCATGACAGAAATTTTGTCAAGCAAAATAACTGGCAAAACAATCTATTTCGAAACGGGGATAATTTTTCAGTGTTAAGGAGCAGCTTTATGTAACCCACAACAGCACATTTCAGTCTGTGAAAAATGGAAGTGATTGATACATTCCTTGCAGTTGTAAAACCACATTCTTGGCAATCAGCCAGAGACCAGGTGTTTTTGCTTTCTTGCAAGCATGGCAATTCCTGGATTTTCTGACTTCCTCCACTCACGTAATGAACATGTTGCTATCGATGGAACCCTTTCCCCTCTTAGTGTAGGATGGAATGCCCCAAGGTAGTGCCTTGAGCCCAGTCTCGTTCCTCATCTATATAAACGACCTCTCCAAATGCTATTGAAAATGCTGTCTTCCTTTTTTGTAGATGACTCCACATTATGTCTTGCAGCACTGCTGCCCACTGATAGGTAGACAGCAGCTGTGTCACTCCTTGCTGATCTGGAATCGGTGAGATATTTTGTCTGATAAATGGACATATCCTTCAATCCAGGAAAATGTCACAATGTCATCATAAAAGTTTAGAAAATAGACCTATTGCTCCAGAGAGATAGTTCAACAAACCCACATATTTCCTTGTGTAATGATCAACTAGTCTGGCTTGTGAAGGCTCGTCTTGATCACCATTGGTAGAAGGTAGAATAAAAGGACATTAATTTAAGGTATAGAACCACCTTTGAAAACTAGATGGTATTCATAGAATACATACACCATGCAGTCTTGAGAAGGACTTGGTGTGAGCCAACTCTTGTTTTTTTCAAGTTTTTTTTTTCTTTTTCTTTTTCTTTGATCCAATATGGCTGCCAGACTACTTGACCAATGACGTCATCTTAATCAAACCATATTTCCCATAGGTAGTTGATCAATTCGTTAAATTTTGCATTGATCGGTTAAGCAGTTTCTCCTACGAAGATTTTCAAAGATCTTTCCTGAGATCCAATATGGCTGCTAGACCACGTGTCACATTATGGTCATTTTAATGAAAATCCTGTTCAAATTTCAAGTCAATCGAATGAAAATTGAGGATTTCAGACATTTGACCTATGTTGACCTTTTGGCTTATGTTGATGTCAAAAATAATTGGTGGTTGAATTAATTGAGGTGATGTGAAAATTCTGTTCAAATTTCAAGTCAGGTCAGGTATGGGAGCATGCGCCAGAGTAGCG
>JAXMNL010002628.1:175-10921 GCA_035128595.1 Eptatretus atami
CATCCTCCATGCGGACCTCTCAGTGGATCCCAGGTGTTCTTGCTCAAGATTCTCGGGTTATGGTGGATTGAAAATTGTACTAATTACATAACTAGACGCACATTAATCTTACACTAAACATTTTTAAACCCGCGAGGAGCCATGTTCCATAAACAGGCGATCGTGTTGATGTGTGACAATTTATGTGTGAGGAGGCTTGTACATAAAGATCAGCATGCAGGAGCAAAGACAGGGAGGACCATCGTTCACAAGTTACATGAGCAGAATATACAGGACATGATTAACAATGGAGAGCGAAAAAAGAACACACATTTGTTATTTTGGGATTGAAATACATTTGATAATGAAGAATTTAGCATCTTTGACTAAAATAGTCAATTACTTGATACGAAAACTTGTGTGTGTTGAGGTTGTACACTTGACATGGTGTTCGCGTGTCGAAGAGGCGTCCGTCTTTTGGTACACGCACCCTTGAACCATGTTCCCCCCGGATGGCGCATTACGACTCGGAGCCTGGAGGACAATTAAGCCGCACACGGATCTCCAGCTACGTTGTGAATAACAATAGGAAAAACTAAATCTGCGCAAGCCGAAGAAACAACCGCGCTCAAGATTCTCGCGACAAATACCCGGGTTCAACAGATCAGCAGTTTTCACCTGAACCACGGAATGGGAGAAGGTTATTTTTTCATCCCTGATTTGTCTGTCTTGCTGACTGTGACGCAGGAATATCTCCCAAAAGGTTGGGTGAGTTTATAAAACTCGGTGGAATGAGTTGAGGTGAGAGAAAGCCAAGCCCATTCGATTATTGGTTCAGTCCGAATCCAAATCCGCTTCAGTGGATACACGCGTGAATTCAGTCCCGCGCTCTTCCCGAGTTCCGTTCCACTGTTCTCCCCTCAGGCTATCACCGGAGGGACTGCAGTTCGCTCTCCTGACCTCCGCCCCACCTGTGGTTTTCAGAGCTTATTTTCTCCCAAACCCCAATGATCATTACACCTTTTAAACAAAGAAAATATCACATCGGCGGACTTTTTGGATTGTGAAAAGGGCAATATCTCGCTCTTGTTGTTATTCTCATTGTTTGGAATAAAAGACGAAAAACTCCCCCAAACCCGAAAATTTGAGGACTGTGAGGCATCTGACTTGTATTGTTCATATTTCTTGGTGCACATCGTGTCTCATGTTGGAAGACTGCACGATGTCGTGACGAGACCCAGTCCTGCATGGTTGACTCGTCGAAGTTTAAACATCGAGGCCGTCCGTCAGGCATCTCAAACTGAGTCACCCATCCCAGGTCTTGGAGTATATTCACTCCACGAAAGATGGAATGTCGTCTCATTGTGAACGAGTCGGTCAAATAGCGCGTCGGATGGACAGTCTCGGACCATGTCGTTTGCAAATTGGCCGCAGACATATTTGTCCTGCAGGTTTCGGACACGCGGGCATTCTCACGATCAGACATTACTGCAGGAAATCCCAGCAGTGTCACACGTTCCGACCGACACCGCGTTCATCCAACTCCATGACGCAAGAAAGTAGCGGGTTCTCAAGTCTCGTCGAAGCAGGACTGAACGCCCGTCCTTTTTGGGATTCACGTCCCTGAAATGAACAACGACCCCTGTTCGTGGGTGGTATCCGTGCGACAAACAACTTTGTCAACAACCATAAGGACCAACATTATAATCGCTACGCGAGTGAAAACGACTGTGCAACCCTGCACACTGAAGATCGAAAAGGCGGCGGGGTGGAGGTTATTTCTGCTTTTGGCATCTGTTATGAATGTGGGGCGCCCAACGATGACTGACGCTTGGTGAAATGTACGCAAGCACGGTTTGTAAGAGGAATGCCCCACCAACAGCCCAATCGGCCTTTGATGGAACGAATGCGATCGCTATTGATTCAAATACTCGAGGGGAGAAGACCGAGTGGATGCTTGCAAATGGTGTGTATTTAAAATAAACTGGGGTGGGGATACAATGAGAACAAACAATGATGATAACTAAAACAATTCCGACGAGTTAATTACCTCCTTCAAAAAAGGCCTTCCAATTACCTTCTTAATTAACCTTCCTTAAAGCCTTCAGACTCGCACCCACGGGAAAGTTAGTCCAGACGAAGTGATAAGACAGAAAATACCATGGCTCATGCAAACCAGCACACAGCGAGAACCCCAAGCTCTGTACAGTCTGGCACAGCACAGAATCAGCTGGGACACAAAAAATGGCAAGCCAGGTTCTCGTGCTTCTCGAGGTTGGATTTCAGGTAGGATACGGCAGCTGCCTCTGGCACTGTGGTACAGACATTTGCCTCATCTGTTCATCTCACAGGGCGGGCTTGCCCAATCACCTTATACAGCCCTCTGTCTACGGCCCCGCCGATTGACGCTGCGCGACTCCACGCCCGCTGAACGCCCACATTGGCGTTTGGCAAACATCACACCCTCGAGGGATCTGCCCCAAAAACTCCCGCAGCCAATGTCGTGCGGAAAAAACTAGTAGCCTTTCACATTGCGCAAAGGCCTCAAAAGGCCACGTCAGAAACAGATGACAGAGCGGAAAGAACATTAACAAGAATGACCACACTGTGGTCGCAACCTGCCACACAAAAGAATATATTTCCGCCCCTCTTGTCCACTCAACTCTTCTTGATTACAACCTAAATCATTGAATGAAAAACCAGGAAAAAAAGCCAGAGGAGGGCCAAGGAAACTGCTTGAGGAACTCCAGCCTGGACGGAAGAGGAGATGAGATAAATTCCATTAGAGAGGCTATGCAGTGAGTGTCAGGAGAGGGAAGTCCACAAGCCATGAGTGGAGAATGCCTTGGATACCATAAGTGCGGGGATGCCAACCGTACGATCAGACGTTGACAATATGTGCCAGGAAGATGGCTCTGATCTTCATGTTGGACATTGAGGACCTCTACCATGCTGGGAAAGCAGTAGAGATACCATGTCCAGGGTGAGTTACGTGGAAGGTCTAAGTTTGCCAAATTGATCGGAATTTCGAAGCCATTTGAGGGAAAGAGTAAGGATTTATAGTCAGAAGCGGTGATGATGGATGTCGATAGACCTTGCTGATGATTGGAGAAAGGGCTGATTGGTTCTGTTAGTTGCAGGGACTGTTTTTGCCACCCTTTATGCAGAGGCGGGAATGTTTGCTGAAATTTCCAAGCAGATGGCAGATGACGCTTGACAAAAATGAGAGTGAATAGATACAGACGGAGAGAGGGGTAGGCGAAGAGCAGCCAGAGCAGGCTTTTAGAACAAAGAGGGCTGATGCCATCTGGACCGATGGCAGAATCTGTTCGAGATTTTTGACAGCACAGCTCTCCACCTGCACAGGCGAAAAGGACACAAAAGTCCAGGAACAGCTGGGTACGACTGGGTAAGTGTGTGCAGAAAGCGATGGTTTGGGACACAATATTTAAAGAAAAACACGGAGTTAGGCAATTTCGCCTTTTCACTTGCCATAGACCCGTGAATAACCCCACGTGCTCAACAAGGAGCCACTTGGAATAGACAAACAAAGCAAAGTGTTCAGCTGTTGCAGCCATTTGGGAAGGGAGGGGATGGAGGGAGAACAGGACCACCAGAAACAGACCAACTTGATGGGACCAGATTTGGAGGGATGGGTTGTGAAAGTTCAAATCCTTGAGGTTAAAATGTTTCATAAGGCTCTCCTCAGGGTAGACACACACTTACTGTTTCCGAGCTTTGTGGAAGGAATGTGAGATTGCCTTCCAGTTAGGATTGCCTTCCATGAGGCAAAGGCAATTGCCGTTTAAAAAGCCTCACCACAAGCTTCAGTGTAACCTGGGCGGAGGAAGGCGTTGGACAAGACTGAAGGACTAGAATTGGATAAATCTTGCCTGAGGAGTAGAGAGCAAATTTCTTTGAACGAATTCCAGATGAGTTGATTGTCAGGGGAAAAGCCAGATAATGGGATGATTCTTCACCATTGAAAGATAGGGCAAAGAGCATTTGTACGTTGGACCCATGATCACTCTTCTGGACCCCCCCCCCCATATTCATGGTTAATAAACTTTGACATGCTCGACCATCACAAGCCCTGTGCTTCGCGTATTCGCGGTTATTCACAGCGAAAGAAAAAAATTCCACAAGCCGTCGGCGCACACAGTCCTAAAAGACTGTCATTCCACCAGCCATGCTCACTGTAAGCAAAGCTGTTTTCGATGAAATCCTGTCCGCGAGATTGTATGCTTCCAATGCTATAGTGTTCAACTATGTGACTACTGCCTTTTTGTTATATGGCTTCTGTCGTGTATCATTACAGCCACAGTATAGCAGCGTCAGGGCAGGTCAGGCACGAACATGTGCCCCAACGGTGCGTCGCGCTGTCCACTTGCCGCCGAACTCTCAGGGCTCTGTCTGGCCATCCTCAGCGCACGACATGCCTGGTCCATCCCTATCTCCTTGAGATTTTCCATGATCAATCTGCTCAAGCACGAGGCACGTGGTTGCATGGCCTCTCAGCTCATGACGCTCCCTCGCTGTTGAGATTCTGGTGAAATGACCGCAATATCAGGAAACGAGCCACATGTCCATTCAGCTGGCAGCTCTGAAATCACAGCTCTGAAGGTAACAATCATCATTGAGTCTCTCTCAGCAACCCCCCACCACATTATTTGTACCGGTTTGAGTTTGTAACATAACGAGAAGCCCGCAGGATGCAAGGCGATCGAGCACTCCGCGATGTCAGAATTTATAAACAGTGCGACGAAGCCTGCAACGGAGATGCAAGTTTACTACTGAATGAAATCCTGCACGGGCCCGAGCGAGGTGGTCGGCCCGCACGCTGTGTTGCTACTACATGCAGTACAAAGTTCGTGAGAGGCTCGAACGTAACGTGCAAAGAAGGACAGATGAGGCTCACACTGCGGTCCCGGGCGACGCAGAGCGATAGCCCGCCGTGCCAGGCAGAATCAGACCAGGGACTCGTAGATAGCATCGCAGGAAACAAGAGAAGACACCGTAGGGACCGAAGAACGTATGTCCAATGGACGAGAGGCCCTCAATCGAGTAAGTTAAGCGATATATGGTAGAGAAGAGGGCCTGCCAGTCTTCATGGCGACGTACGAAAACGACATCGCACAAATCCTTTGAATTCAGGAAATGTGTCGCAATGGAGATGCCCCGCATGCCCATCGTCAAAAACGGTAGTCCTCCACCGTGAGAGGCGAGTCCAGATGGGCATATGCGAAAATGCTCGACAGACAAGGCCCAGCGAAGAGTATACTGGCAGTAAGACGGACCCATGGATGCGAGCCACACGAGACGTGCATCTCGTCGGCGAACCACTGGCTCCCTGTTGACTTCAGTTAGGACGACGTGGGGGCAGAATGCAAACGGCGCACATGAGGCCCCGCAAGACCCAACGACCCTCCCTGAGCACTCCGCACCGATGGAGATGCCGGACGCCCACATTGCTAGACATCTGAGCCGGGCCTGTCGCCTACAGTCCCAATAATGCCCATCATAAAGTTCATTGACTCCACCATACATGCTAGGTTATGGAATAGTATTACAATCGCGAACTCTCTTATCCTCCATAGAGTACGCCGTGGGCACTCCTAAGCAAGACTTTTGTCTTATCACCACCTTGGGACCAATAAAACACAATTTCTTTCAATTCTCAACACATAAAATGAACTAGACGCAGAGAGCAGATCATGATGCATGCAAGTAACCGTTTCACCTCAATAGCGGTTTCCGTTATGGGCTGTCTCTGCGTCCGGTCCACACAAGATGTGTACACAACCGCGTAGTGTACATCGCCTCCGCAACTTGAGCTGTTCTTAGCCTCGATGGACAGTGAGAAAAACTGTCTCGAGACAATAAAGAACTAAATCAACAGAACAAGGTTAAGAGTAAGACCGGCGTTTCCAAATATTGATACAACGCCTCACTCCCTTATGGAGAGGGAAATCATAAAGAATGTAAAAAAGTATCCACATAAACACTCTCTTTTGACTCTTAATTTTGTCGCCAAATGAAATCCTTCCGGAATAATATCATAAAGCAATGTGAACAACTTTCAAAAATGATCATGTTGAGCTTGTAGACCCGTACTAACAAACTACCTAGGCCAATTTCCTCAAATAAAAATGTCCGTTGTGATGACATGTCAGCGAAAATACAATACAACTCCACCTAAATATGGAACTTCATGTGACAATCAACAGACCAAAATTGGCATTATATCTCACTGCCTCTATGTAGTCGTCAAGAACAAAGAAGGATATGTAAGACCACCATAAACTCAGTGCTTCCATCTAAAATGCAGGAAAAAAATCGGATGGGTCAAGCATCCTCTTGTGCTCCCGTACATATACAAAATGCCCGTGCCAGGACTGCCTTGCTGTAGAATTCGCCATCTCGATGACGTTCAACAGAGCAGCGCACAGCATGGATCCCCATAGAAACCCTCAGGTGAGGATTTTTGTTACACCAAGCTCTGAACCTAAAACTAAAGCTCGAAGGAATTTCTGCCGGTAGCTGGATGTGTCTTCAGGTCCTAAGATTCAGTGAGCGGTGATCCCGAGCTTGTTTCTACCCAATTCATCTTTCGATACAATCTTCACGTCGCACAGTCCAAACACGCTACTAGACTAGACATCTAGCTGGACATTATTCTTAAGCCATATCTTCCAAGACTGTACAATCCGATGTTACATGATGGTGAAAGCTTGTCGGGAATATCGAGATTGTAGTCTCAGATGACTTGAAGTGATAAATACGCGATCCAATATTTTCAAAAATTTACAATCCCAGTTTCTTCATGGATCTCTAGGTTGTAGATAAGAACAGATGGATCGTGAGAACACGTAAATGTTGAGGTGTTTTCTTAATAAATTCAACGACCGAATCAAATTGTTGTGTCAAACCCAGTACACCAATGTAGTATCTTGTTTGTTCTCGAAATTCTCTTCCAAATAAAACATACATTGAAGTAATGATTGAATGAGTGATACCGATATACTGGCATTAGTGATTCTAAGCATACGCAAAACCAGAAGCAGCATCAAAGAACCTACAATCTCTAACCAACTCGCGTTCCCACACGCTAAAACGTCCCCAACCTGATACTCGTTGACTGACAGCTATCATGGCTTAAGACACTATGCCATGATCTTCTCCATCTGCTATCCTTAGTTCAAAAACTACAATCAACAATCATCTCCGAAACATGACCACTTAGAAAATTTTGTGAGACCATCTCAGGTGATGTCATTTTCTAATCTTAATTAACAACATAACAAAATCTATTTTGATAAAGATCCCAATATCATTCTTAGCGCTGAAACATTATACCATGAGCCCGCGTAATATGTGGCGAGTGGATAGCACGAATTCATATGACGACCAATAGTGGAATCATTATGTGTATTGTATTGACCACCACCAAGGAACACAATAGCCAACAAGATAGTAGCAAACGTGCGAAAAGAGTTGATGGTTCCAATAGTGATCATGCCATAGCACTAGACGAGAGAGACTTTGAAAAATCCCCACATATTGTCGGTGAAATCGCCGATCTGGGGGCGGCTTGAACAGCATTTGCATGCATGTTGCTCAAGTAACATACACGATCTAACCCGATAGCCTAAGCAATTATGAGAGATCCCTTGCAGAGAAAAACCGGACGAGGCCGGTGGGACGTTAGGTGGAGAAGTCGGGGGCCGAATAGATGATGTGGGGAGGGAGCCAGAAACCTGGCGCGCACCACCACATCATATGATACAACGACGCGTACATCTACCTCAGTGACGAATGGACCCGCAGATTGCAGGCGATCGAGAAGATGTCGAGTGACTCACGATGCAGTCGCAAGCAGTCCTCCTGCTTAGATGGCAGGCTACGACAACCGCAACGGCTGATCGCAGGCTCGAGAAGGGCCCCAGTATGCAGGCTACTGACAGACGCAAGATTTTGCAGCCAGCAGACGTAAAGAAAGTTCCACTGGCCCTGCCGAGTATGCAGGCTCTCGAACAGACCGCAGAATTACATGCGACAATAGACTTCACTTCGCAGAGCTCGGCCAAACTGATAACGGATAGAACGAAGTCGAAGACCGCGATATGCAACAGCCGGTGGCTGCGATGTGTCGCCGTGCGAGTCCGCAACTGCGAAAGTCTGAAGGTGTGCTGTACGCAGGATGCAACGAAGGGCGTCCTAGTGATGCGAGGCGCAGGCCCGGCAAGTTTCAATGATTCTGGGCGCATGAGTCCCATAAGCCAACGAGCAAAGCCAACCTACTTTGCTTGCGCTGGCGGTCGAATAATCCACGAATGGTAGGCCCCGGCACCGGCCGCACGAACGATGCGATTCTGTTCCGAGACCGATGTGTCACCACTCGCGTGTACTTGTCACAGGCCTATGCAGCTTGCGATGGAACACCCACAACGAGATAGCATTCTTCAGCGCACAGCGAATGACGCACTCTAGGCGAATTGTCGCGCGATAAGTTGTCGCGATACGCCTCAGCTATCTCAGCCTCATCAAGAATAGTCAGGCAGGACGATGATCGATTTACCAGTGAATGATGTGGTTAACTTCCCGGTTATTGAGATGCCCATGACCTCAAAGTAAGTACAGATTGTCGAACATTGCTACGCGCCGAATTTGAAAACTACGATCACTGGCTTCCGCCAGTGGCTTCGAGTAGCTGTAATTCAAAGCGACCTGCGGGAGCGATCCGATATGCAGGACCCAGGTTCAAATCCCATCACGAACTAAGCCCCAGTGACCGTATGAACTTCGCTCCCGACGGAGCTCCGCTACTTCCCGGGCCTGCGGACGTGAATTCAGGTGCCGCACTGTGCAGGCGTGAGGCAAGGCACCAGGAGCTGAACTAGGCAAGGGTCGTGAGGCCGACATGGCCGCAGATCAAGTTTCTTAACCCTGGCCAATGCGCCCGACAGGTCATGCCAAGAGCATGAGGCCTAAGTATGGATGTTATGCTGCCCCAGCAACATGTCTAAGGACGAACGTAAGATAAGAAAGCCATGCCTGAGATATTCATAACCAAGCTTCGTGGAAGGTTATGAGACTCGCGCGAGAGCTATTCAAGAATCAAGTAGAATGTATTGTGAATCGTCTTCCGCTCCGGTGTACGTATGCGCTCAGCTCACGAAAATAGTAGCTCTGTCTAAATGTGTTGCATGGTCCCCTGCAGCAAAAAGCCACGTACAAAGGTGCAGGCAGACCGAGCTGAGGTCCCTACCTCTCGGTATGTGCACCTGGCCGGGATGACGGCCTACGGCAGAATTTAGCCTAGGCGCCGCACTACACCGGAGCGCGCCGATTAGTTCTTGTAGCAGGCCCGAGGCTGCACGTGACAAGCAGAGAGCCCGGACATGTTATTCCGGATGGGTGTGACTGTTCTCACCTCCTGCCAGAACTACTCGCAAAGGCTTACGTGAGAGTGGCGTCCTGAGCGAAACTGAGAGAGCCTGAACTGGTTAGGTGAGGCGAAGGTGCCTGTCATACCCAACTGATCCTAGCGCCACACAAACTTGACGCAACTCGGGTTAGACGACGGCCGATTCGGTTCGTGTCCCGTCAGCCCAACATTACCGCGGACGCACTCAGCATCGAGTGGAGAGGGGGGGAGGAGGCACAAGAGGATTTTCTTGGGATGAAAGGGGGTACGTGGGCGGAGGGGGTAGGGATTCGGGGAGGTTCGGGGACAGGAAACATACGCAGAGTATGTGCAAGGCGCCGAACAATGGCGAAACCCCACACCCTATGGCAAACATTACCAGTGGCTGCCCGCAAAAAAGAAAAAAAAAGAAGAAGAAAAAAAAGAAAAAAGAAGGAAGCAAACAGTCCCGAAAGAAAAGTATGTCGCTCAATTCCTTGGACCTAGCTCCAACGATGGTTAGATGGAAGGTTGAAGCATTAGTGCTGACAGACAGTAGCATAACTCGTCAAACATCAATTACTCAGAATCAGAATAAAGCTGCACAACCCAACAGACTTCTATCTCGACGACAAAGCACATCTCTGTGGCACCAAACACAACAGGATGAAGACAATACCATATATTCAAATAATCCATTGAAATTGACTACTCCAACAGTCAACTATCTGCCTGATGAATAGTATACCAGCTCTACCCGAGTACTCTCTATTTATCCTGTCGATGTTGTGTTCTGATCCACTCAGAGTTATTACAAATCCCACAACGTGATCACATTCCAATGATTCATGTTGCTGGCCAGCGCATGAACAGCGAAAAACACAATAGACATCCAACCAACACACAGATCAAATATATGTAAATACGGACCTGAATTAATGTAACACCCACTACCTTTGGTGAGGGATAAATTCATAAAATTGTAAATAGTATATTATAATCCAATTAATACACTTCTCATACTTATAGACGTCTAATTACATTTCAACCTTACCTTTGTGTTTGTCGCATATCTGTGGAAAAGATAATCATAAGACCAAAATGATCAATCCAACAAGTTAATTCAATAGAATTATCATGTGTGACTTGAATCCGTGGCAAATATGAACTATTCTTGTCCATAATAACATGTCGTGATTGTAGAATGGTGGGAACGTAATTGGAATTAATTCAGGTATACAACCACGATGTGTTATATCAGCACAAAAGTAGTACTCCGATGTTTTTTTTTTCCTGTATGTACACCGAGTTAGTGTTTATTTTCAGGAGCAATGGACGTAGCAGTCTGATGCTTATACACC
>JAXMNL010002633.1:125-10224 GCA_035128595.1 Eptatretus atami
ACGTTAGTGGTTGAACGCACGAAGAACAATGGTGCCGGTCAGAGTGGGGGGAAGGTGTAAAAATAAAAGAAAAACCCGATCAAAGTAACTCAGCGCATTTACATTTAATCACGTGTTTGTCCGACCCATTCCCTCTTCCCCCTTCTATGCAAATAATTTAGCTTAAAAGCTCGGTTGTGGAACAGAAACATCTGAGAGAAGGAAAGTTCACAACAGCTCATCTTGGTGTGCCTCTGTGAATTTGTCCCTCCCGTGTTCACGTGAATAAATGGTTCAACTCTCAATAGTACTGGAGTTGACTGGAGTGATTCCAATGGAGTTCGAGTAATCCACCACAGACAATACGGCTTTGTCGCCTCTTCAAGATGAAAGCTGCCACAGTTATCTGGGGATAAAGACCCACGATTGAAGGGACACGACTTCATTTGAAAATCTTTGGTTGATATGCTGCACCCTCGATGTTGTGAAATAATTTGACTTAAGGAGATAATTAAATTGGATTAATATTTTACATTCCAACAAATGAGATGATTGACAATCTGGAAAGACGACGATGGTTCACAAACGGTATTTGACGATGTAAGATTGTTCAGAAGTCAAGGATGAGACACATGTGATAATGTTTGCACCAAGTAAAAAGAGATCAACATGAGTGTACGAGCTGACAGTTATTAGCTGCAAAATGTCGAAAACCCGGTTTCGCTGCAACAACTTTAAAAATTTGACCTTTGCATAACCTTTAAAGGTCCCCCAAAACAATGTTGTGACATTAAAATAAGGAAACAGGATACGTCGCTATAGCTAATGAGTTAGTTCGTCGAAGAGTCGAAACCCGGTTCGATTCCCACAACTTTGAAAATTTGACCTTTGGAACTTTAAAGTCCCAAGGTCAAGGATTATGACGTGGTGCAAAACTTCCCTGCCTGAACATTCCAAGGAACAATATAACGTCATATAGGCTATATGGCATTTCACACTCCTTCGGATTATCCATACTTTGATGAAATCAGCCGAAAAACAAACTTGAAGGGGCGCCACGGGCCAAAGATGTTCGAGCATGAGAACAAATGCGTTCAAGACTTTAGGTGGGGATGACCTCAAGATAGCATAAAAAAATATTGTCATCCTAGCTCTCAAAGTTGGCGTCGCTCTGATGTTTTAGTCAAAATTCGACAATTTTCTAATTCATGACCTTGTGACCTTTGACCTTGTGACCTTGACCTTGGACTTAAAATGAAAAATCGACTCCGTGGGCATGAGGTGCCATTTGGCTAACCAAATACCAAAACCTGCAATTCGAAACAACCCCTCGGAGAAGATGGATTTTTATTCGTCAAAATCGTAATTTTCTAAGGTTCGTGACTTGTGACCTTGACCATGGGACCGAAAATGAAAAATCGAGCTCCGGGGTATTGCAGGTGCATTGGGCTAACTCAAATACCGAAACCTCTGCCAGATTCGACAAACTCCAGAGAAGAATGCAAATTAAATCGGCTACCCCTAAAAACGCAATTCGCCAATTTCTAGGTTCGTGACCTTGTGACCTTGACCTTGGGACGAAAATGAAATCAAGCTCTGTGCGCGCTGATGGCAGGTGCCATTGCGGCAACCAATACCGAAACCCCTTCCAGTTTCGACAACCCCTCGGAAGAAAATTTTTTTTGTCAAACGCAATGTGTCTAAGTTCGTGGCCATTGTTGACCTTCACCTTGGGACGAAAATGAAAATCGAGCTCCGTGGGCTATCAGTGCCTTTGGAGCTGGATACCAGAATACCGAAACCCCTGTTCAGACTTCGACAAAACCCCTCGGAGAAGATGCAAAATTGAAAAATCGGCTACCCCTAAAAAAAACATGTTTTGGGGCGTGGCTCCGCCATAATGGGCAGACCATGCCCATTTTTCGGAAAACACAAACTCGATCATTGATATAAACTAACACCACACAAAAAATTTCATCAGGATCGGATCAAAACCCACGGAGCTATGCATCGACAGAACAGACCAGACAGAACAGACAGAGTAGACAGACAGACAGACAGACACCACAACAATAACGAATAGAGGAGTCACTTAACTGTTTGGCGTAAGAAAAATATTTTTCGTGACCCAATTACATTGATGATCGGATGGTAAAGGTACGGTTGCAGGGTGTTTCAACGATCTTTATTCTTCCACAATAATAAATGTCAGGTGTGTGTGTGTGTGTGTGTGTGTGTGTGTGTGTGTGTGTGTGTGTGCTTGTCAGTCAGGTGTTGTCAGTGTGTGTGTATGTGTCCTCCATACTTCAAAAGCCATGACAACCTAGCACCCTAAACTTTGCATGTGTACTCGGAACTCCAAGGGAGTGCATGAGGTGATAATTGGATGTGTGGCGTTAATTAAAAAAGACCTCTCTTGAAGATGAATTACGCCTTATTCATTATATCCTTTATTCAGGCGACTCCTCGCACCTCTCTCTCCTCACTGGGATCTTAATTCCTATTTTTGTCTGCTCAATAAATTCCTGTTGACTTCGAACAGGCTGCAACGGTTTCTACAAC
Source organism: Eptatretus atami (assembly GCA_035128595.1). Taxonomy (NCBI): domain Eukaryota; kingdom Metazoa; phylum Chordata; class Myxini; order Myxiniformes; family Myxinidae; genus Eptatretus; species Eptatretus atami. The sequence goes on from JAXMNL010002633.1 coordinate 2,667, forward strand.
AATAAAAGTTTTTTTTCACTTTCCCTCACTCAATCAATCGATGTCGATCGTCAGACGTATTCAAATCACTAGGGTAACATTGTAATGCTTATAAACACGCTGGAGACCCACCAAGTGTCTTGCTTTATTTCATTTCCGCAATTCATTTTCACATTCCAACAAATGAGAATATTAGAGTTAACATGGATGACGGATGTAAAAAGGCCCGGGTATGCAGGGTGTTTCACAATCTATCTTCTTCCATAATAAGATGTCACTGTGTGTGTGTGTGTGTGTGTGTGTTGTGGTGTGTGTGTGTGTGTCAGTCGTCAGGTCCAGTTGTTTTCCGTGTGTGTGTGTCCTCCATGACTTCCAAAAACCGTGAAACTGCAAACCTGATACTTGCATGCATACTAAGGAACTCCAAGGGAGTGCATGGGTGATCATGGAGTGTTTGGTTTAATTAAAAAACACCCCTTTTGAAAATAATTAACAGCCTTGTATAGATAGAAAATATTTTTAATATTATAACAAAAAAAAAAAAACTATTTATAATATTTATATAAAATTTTATTTAAATAAGTTTAAAACAAAAGCTTATAATTTATTTAAAATGATTAGAACAAATTTTTTAAATTCCAAATCTACTAAATTTAAACTCCGGATTCAACTTATCAGCAGTGCAGGGCTTATCAGCAGCGACAACTGAAAATCAAAGTGTTCATTGTCCAATTCGGACATTGTTTGATATTCTGAGCGTCTCGGGGTTACATGTATTGTTTTAAATTACCGATCGACGATACGTACTGGAAATACCCATATAAAAAAGAAACGGAAGGACCAATCCCCAGCCCAACTTTAACAAAAGTGCTCGTGTTCCCAGGGTCAGGTCAATGGAATCAACCCCCCCAAATCCAACCTCCTCCAGCTCCCCAAATAATTTTCTAGGATGTATGTTTGTGTCGGCTGAAAATCATCTATCTGATAATTCCAGCAATGTGTGTTGTGTGTGTGTGTCGTGTGTGTGTGTCGTGTGTGCTGTGTGGTGTGGTGTCTTGTGACCGCTGTTTCGTCGACAACCATTCTGTCCATTCTAATTGAACCTGGCCGGGTTATATTGGGGGGACCTGAGGATGTTGCCTTTTCAGGTTGATTTACATCGGTGACAAGTGCTTCCCAAGTATGGCCATTTATGTAACCAACCAATGACAGGACACGTGCTGCTGCCATTTATTTACCAACAATGAGACGGACACGTTGCTGCGTAGGCATGCCGATGGGGAAGAGAACATAGCCGCGTTCGCCATTACGGGTTTTTTTCTCTTCTTCTTCTCTTTGTGTTTTTCCTTCGATGACTATGCGAGAGTAAGCAAATACGTTGGGCTAATGAATAATTGGCCATAAAACTAAATAATTTATCAAAACGTGCAGATCCAGCAGCCTTAACATTTTTGCCCTGGATAGGAAAACAAAAAGAATGCGCCGTTACCCTCAGCAATGTCTGTTTATGAAGAAGCGTGCTGACGAGATAAAAGGTGTATGTTTAACCATGCAAGAACAATTTTTATTATTAGTTATTTATTGAAGAAAAATTGTTCCGAAAACAATTTAAATCAAAAAAAGTGCACAACTTTTTTTGTTTACAACCAATTTTTTTCAAAACGTGTGGCGTTTGAAGTGTTAAGCGAATTCAGCTCTACTCAACATGCTTTCCAACGAAATACATCTCAATTTGGTGGTATGCTTTGCAAACTATTTTTCTTAACTATTTTCAAACTAAACAATTCAAACATGGAATACCTTCATACACTGTACTTTCAGGTCTCCGTAAAAATCCTACCCTGTGCCTTCAACTGCCCATAGAGTGGCAAATGGTCAATGGCAGCGAAAATGGGTCGATGCTGCGCAAACAGGGAGGGAAACTGATTTAATTGGTTTATAACTCTGTGTGGTAAGTATCACAGCAGTTGTTACTTCAATGAAGAGCGATATTCGTGGATGATGTGAACATTCCGTACGCACTGCTTACTACTTCGGATAGTGATGAGACTACGTATTCTAATAAATAAATTTTCTCGGCGGATTCTTATGCGCCCATTATAGATAAACCACAATGCCCCAATCCAGTCTCGTTTACGAGAGCGATAGGAACCGGCCGGTGATTTGTGGTCCATGAAAGTTGTTATAAAGTTATGGTTTCGCACGTCGGGCACGCACATATTACTGGACCGCGAAGCGAAGAACGCCCCCGTGGTGTTGTTTCTGACACGCATTTGAATTTTTTTTTGTACGCACGCACGTATGGGATGACGTACGGCCACGCACGTACGGCACGCGGAGCGAAGGAAACGGCCTGTGTGGTTGGTTTCTGACACGGCGGTTGAAAGATTTTTTTGTTTGTTGTGTTGCACGTGCGGCCACGGCACGTACGGGCAAGGCACCTACGGCTGCAACTGCGTGGGAAAAAACGAGAGGCCAAATTCCCTACCAAAATTGTGAAACTTACTGGGGCGGTTCCCCAGGAGTCAGGCCATGTGTAGAACCGCCTCGATAACCACTGCAAAGGATGTTTGTTGTGATGTGTTGTGTGTGTCTGAAAATGAAAGAAATGAAACGGAAAGAAAGAGAACGAGGCCATTTGGCCTCACTGCGTGAGGTGCACTCACGGGTGTTTTCTGTTGTTTTTTGTTGTTATTTCTTTTTTGAACAACTTCACAAATCGATCTCATTGATGGTTACAAAGTCTAAATAACCGATTCTTAATCGGGTGACCAAATTATTAATAGCAGTTGGCATACAACCCGTCAAGGAGATGTTGATGGGAAGGATGTGATAGGCTGAGGACTGTACAACTACAACCACTCCGAAGCATCATAACGTCGGAAGAGCCACCTGTCAAGACTGCTGAGACATGGAAAAGGATTTGAAAGGACAGGGAAGGGCCGCTCAAAAATTAATTAACGAAATAAAAACGCAGCAGCAACAATTCCGTGACGCAATGGCGTCCAGCACCGGAATTCCTGTGACTTCAGCATGGGAAACGCTTTGAGGAAAACTCTACTTTTGAATCTGTCACCTGGATAAACTGAAAGTGAGTGGTAAGTAAAATTTATATCCTGCAAGCAGAATTGTGACTGGTAATTATGTCGACTAAGTTTGTTGGTGACGGAGAAGCGGTAAGAGATGGGACAGGAGAGGAAACTGATCAGAATGAAAGAGAAGTGGAGACGTTCACCTCAACCCAGGACGTCGATTACTCATTTTGCGATTCAATCACTCACTTTTTAAGTGACGAGGACGAAGTTCCATCGTTTCCAGTCCATAAGACTCAGCGAGTGTGCATGGTGAGACGAGGCTTCAAAGCAGAAGGTCCTCCTCGCAGAGAATGGCCAGAAAGCTTGAGGTCAGGTGTTTGTACATTGGAGGATTGTAGCAGCAGTCACGCAGGGTTACGGCTGCATTGAGCGAGGCAGCCACAGCTCAGGAGTGTCAGGTGAGAAAAAAATTAATTTCTATAAGCTGTCGTGGGAAGTAAGGCAGCAAAAAAAAACATCGATTTAATTACAGTTGCATCAAGCAGCGGACCAACTGTCACTGTCCAGACAGTCAAAGATGCTCAATCAATTGATAAACCAGTAACTCTTTAAAACAACCCAGGAAACCACTAGTGAAGCCTCAAGGACTTCCAAACACAAAACAGATTTGGACAGCCATTTTCAATGTTACCCATCGTCTTGAAACCATTCTGGAAGCCAAACAATGAGATTGATGTGATCTGGAAACCAAGTTTTAAAAGAGAGGAAAAGATGACGAGTGAGGGTTCACATAACTCACCTCGTGTGCAAAAGGTCAAAATATCCATTATTCTGTGAAGGGGGAAAGCTTGTCTTCCTCTTCGTTCACCCTCCTTTCTCCTCCATATGTTCAACCCATATCTCGTCTCCTCCTTCTTTCGATCGTGGGTTTGTTCTGCCGAAGTCTTTCTGACTCAAGCAAGATCTTCATTCTTGCTCTGTCTTGGTTTGCATTGATGTCCACCGGACGCCCTATCAGAACGACAGCGGCCAGTTCCATGTAGTAGCGCTCAGGAGCAACTGAACTCGACACGGAGGGACGGTTCGTTCGCAAAAACCCCGTGGTTGTATCGGTGTGGGGAAACGTGAATGGGCGTCAGTGGGAAGATTTGGTGTCCGCCGGGCCGGACCACAGCGTCCCCACCTTGCATCGTACATCACCAAAGCAAAACCTTTGAGGAGATGTCCTTATTGATTTTACAATGAAGTAGACATTGTGTATTAGGTCTTGCTCATGTCGAAACATCATCTCCAAGTGATACAAACGGATGTGGTAAAAGGACATGACTCACGTTATTAAATAAATTAACAAATAAATGTATGAATGAAACTTGATGTTGATTCAAAAATTTACACAACGATCCCTTTCGCTGTGTGAAATAATGGCTTGAGGATGAAGATCTTACAGTACAATAGGGGGCTGACAGGATGTCGAGACTCCAGAGGATAGGCACACTCACCTTCAAGCCGTTCGCCTGGGTTCCGATCCCGACCCAGTTACAACTGTATCCTATGCTTCACAGCAAGGTGATTCATAAATGTGTGTGTCTCCTCGGATGGACGTGTAAAGAGCCCATGGTGTCTTTCGTGGAAGAAGCAGCGAGCTTTGCCGACACCATGGTCAAGTTACAAATTCCTGCCCTTCGATCTGTCGCCCCTTCAACCCAGTAAGCAACACCAGGCTTTTCTGTCCATCTCCATGCGATTCTGCGGAAAAGCATTCAATCATCAATCACAAAGTGGTCTTTTCCAAATGGGATTATCAACCACCAAAGTGGTATTCAAATTGAGAGCCTCAATTAATGAATTTCAGGGGATTGGTAGTGTGAGTGGAAGGGAGTCGGATTGACAATCGGAGTGCTAGGAAGGAAGAGAACATGTTAAAAAAGTAAGGTAGTGGACAAAAAATTGAAAACACCAATAGTAAAGTCACTTTACAGGGCTTTGGCCACCGTTGCGGCAAGTACGGCCAATATGTGCCGTGGTCATAGAGCTCCAGCAAAGGTCTGGATTTCCTTCAGGCGGATGTGGGCCACCATCTTCCACGAAGAAAGTGCAATCAACTCTACACCTATTTGATGAGGTGGGAATAATGTTGGTCTAAGACGGTCGTTCCTCAATATCCCATTCATGCTCGATGGTTCAGATCTGGAGACTTAGAAGGCCATGACATATGGATAACATCAGTGTATGCTCAATCAAAGCCAGTGGGTGAACACACATTGCTCTGTGAGATGGGGGAATTGTCATCCTGTCCGCATCTGCGGCATCCTGCGTAAAACACTTGCTCACGCGCCATTCCAAATGATTATTCCCAATTAGGGATATGAGTCACCGTCCCCTCCTCCTTGACCTGAAACTTAAACCGATATGCCGGCTCCCGGTCCATATACCCAGACCATTTCAGACTATCATTGGGTTCTTCACTTCAACATATCAAGCCAACCAATACTTGCAACATTCGCATGATCAGTAACCACTCTCATTGTGGAGGATGCGCCGCGTCACACCTCTCAATGTCAGCAGACGGCTCTTGGTGCCATGAGCCAAAGACCCCGTTGACCGAGCAGTAGTCCACCTCACCCAAAAGTCGGTAACCTTTCAGCCTGAATGGAAAGGAACCTCAATCGCGGGCAGATGGGGAACAAAAAATCCTGAGCCTGTGACCCAGCAGGCCCTAACATACCGATACTTGTGAACGGGTCCGCTTTCCAAACTTGAATCGGACGCAGTTATTGCACCTGCTCACCATGCGGAGTCCTGAAGAGAGCAGGGACAACATTGGAAAGAATGGGGGAGGGGTTGAGGTGGTGGCAAGAGAGCGTGAGGCTACTTCCTGCCGGTGTACAGGCCTTCCAGACAGGAGGAGGTCGGGGAAAAGTTAGGAAGGGAAAGGATGAACGAGAAACACAAGACAAACCAGAGAAAAAAGTAAACAAAGAAAATAAGTTAAGAGACTGTGGGAAATAAAGAACGAAGAATAAATTACAACAGGCTAACAAGTCTACTAAAAGGGGAAAACTCATCACTGAGGGTTTTTTCCTCTTGCGCCATGCGAAGCCGTAATTATCGGCAACCAGGCCTGTGGCAACATTTTATACAGACCCGAAGCATCTGGGATGTCAGTTGCTGGGCACATGTAGGCACAACCTGATGTGGAAGCTGTTGCTTTTCAATATACACTCATTTACCCAGGGGTATCCAATATTTGTCCACCATCTGCAGATCAAAATGTTATAAAAAACTGGGTAAACTCGTCCATTGAATAACAAAGGATGTTATTAAATCCCGTATCATCATGTAAGCCAGTGGAGCGGTAACATACTCTCAAAGCAGAACGATAATTCGGTCATTTCATCCCTTTTGGACTCACGAGCATAAAGACTTTAAAACGCGTTGGAGATTGAAACCAAAAGGGTCATTAGTACCCTGCACACAGCAGGTTTCACTGTCATCCAGGACTGCTGGCCAGTATCCGAAACCACATACCCAGGGTGGTACGACTCATGACCCAAACCTTAGTAGGGGAAGACGGGCTCGTCGAAGAAGTAACTCGATGAAATCTCTGGCTTTTAAAACCACTCGGGGATTCTTGGACAACGTCGGGTGTCCATCGGGACAAGTGGTCCCACCCACAACCGAATGCTCTCGGCCGCCCGTGCATGAATCCCCAAGGGAAATAGTTCGGTGACTCACCAGGTTCAGATGGAATTGATCTCCATACTGGGAGCTTCATGTCCAAACTTGGCTCACATCTGAGGACAGCTCGAATTGAGGCGACTGGGGAACAAACCTTCAGGGTCTTCCTGCAGTCTCGGGTGGCATCTTCCACACGTTTTTTCTTCCTGATCCTGTAAGGCAGGTGTAGAGTGATAATGGGGCTTCTGAGGCGCCCATTCAAATGAATGGGGGAAAGAGGAAAAAACTCTTGACTCAAGCGCCCAAAAGCCCCAAATAGGAGACTGTTTTTCTCCCCCTTCCATACAAGGCAAATGTAAATTGAGACTGACTGATGAAAGCTTTGACTGATATCAGACTGACTGATAACCTCCATCCTGGCGGAGTCTCGATCTGAGGGGATACGAATCCCACGCCCCACGTAGGTTGAACGCACAGAAGAACAATGGCGCCGGTCAGAGGCGGGGAAGGTGTTTAAAATAAAAGAAAACGACCGATCAAAGTAACTCAGCGCATTTACCTCATCACCCTTTTAAAACACGGGCAGAACAATCTATAACACATACTTACGATGATAACTAAATCGTATAGGCCTGAATGTTGTGTGCGATAGGTTTCCAAATTCGGTCTAACAGTATCGCCCACGTCTTCCCAAGGCTGCCTCTGCCCGAAACATCATTTCCATTCTGGTACACACCCTGGAAATCCATTGTTTTGTAATTCCCATGACGTCAATGAACTCACGGTTCATATAAAACAAGTCTGTGTGCCGATCGTTGCATTTACAGAATGGAGCATTCAGATTCTTACGATGAACCTTAGGATCA
>JAXMNL010002635.1:0-10311 GCA_035128595.1 Eptatretus atami
GTTAATGATGCTAGAACGGTCATCGTACAGTTCGTAAAGTCTAACCCCACCAATTCACCTTTTGATGCTATAACCTGGGAATAATCAGATTTTTACATCTACTTTACCACATCGTAACCCACACTTTCAAAGTGAAACAATTATTACAAGTTTCACAAAATGGACATAAAAGACACAACGAAAATATTGTGGAATGCGCTTAGTGTCGTTATATAAGAGATTTAGGCCCTAATCCCCCATGAATGTTGTATTCACCAGGATTGTTCGATAAATGGACGTTAACTGCTGTTCGGGAGGTTTGAGAGCGTTATTTGGTTTCTGCAGTGTGATCGTACCGAGAGTTCTTCTTCTTCCTTCCCCTCTGCCGCATTAGTCCCGCCCAGCGCTCGAAAGTACGCAGTCGGTTTTTCGAGAGAGCGACGCCGGAAAGGCAGGGGTGAATCTGCGAACGAGCGCAGAGGTGGCGCGATCGGTGTACAGGGAACGGCTGAGTTTTGCCGATCGGCTTTCGTTGAGAGCGGCCGCAAGAGGCAAGCGGGCTGCAAAGGTCTGTCTGCCACGGCTGGCACTGGAGAGAAACTCGGTGCATGGTCTGCATTTGTAAGAGAAGAACCGGCCTGATACCTGGGGTTCGAGTCGGCGATCTGCCGGAGGGGAACTGAGCCGAGTGTCGATGAGGATATCTGCTGTACAGAAACGACGTATAGGAGGTGCACTCTTGCTTCGAGAGGAACTGGTGCGCGTGGAGAATCGGCGATCGATTATGAGGAGGTCATCTACAGGTTCAACTGGTCTAACACGAGCTCTGTCCTACGCTCACACTCTACCGGCCCACACGTCTTTGTGGTCCATCGATCCGCTGCGGAGCCAACAACCCCATTGGCCTAAGCTGGTTGAACAAAGGCCAGCGCCGGGACTTGTTACAGGACTTGTGAACGCCAGCTGGATGCATTACTATAGTCTTCAGCTTGTGCCGCGCCTATACGGGGTGAATGCTGAGGCTGCGGGTGGGCGGTCCGACAAAAGGACGCCGCCGCATTTTGCCTATGCTGCTGCCGAGTGGGGCTCGAATCGTTGACATTCGGCTTTGACACTGTTTCCTCTCATTACTCTCACGCTTTGAACACTTTCCATCTCCTCCATGAAGCACATCACCAAGTAACTCTGTGTCTTGTCTGCATGTACGAGTGTCTGCATGTTGGTCCGTGTATTGTTGCGATGTTAGTCTTAAGGTTATCTCGCTAGTTCCGCTTTCGAAAACCGTAATCCCTAGGCCCTTAGTTAAGAACGGCTATGAATTAATATATAACTTGTCGTGATGTCTATTGGCTTAGTGATTGTGTTCCCATGTGTCCCAAGTAATCTGGCTTTAGTCTATACGGGAATTGCCCCTTGTTATTTCGTGCCTTGCCGAGGAACGACCGCTCGTTTGAGATAGAACCCAACACAAAGGATACGGACTCGTGGACTCCGCTCGGTACTTGACAGCCCAGTCTGTAATCCGGGGTCTGATTCCCCAGAGCTGGCAGCACAGGTGCTTTTGTTCGTATCTGAGCGCGATAAACCGAGAAGTGTTGCGCGTAACCAGCCGGCGTTATAACCCCGGAGACGGCGGTGCTGTTTAATGACGCCGATACTTTCAACTTTGGCTGTACAGATAGGTGTGATTACATCACTCGTCGATCCTTAACACTTGGGTCAGAGTCAGGTGGCGATCCGCCACCGGCTGAATCTGTAACATATCTTTGTTTTGTAAGTTCCTCCCTTATAACGGCAATTGTAACACTCGTGAGATCGTTAACCAATCTCCTGCACATCACACACCAGGTATTGACCTCTACCGTGTGTTAAGATTGTCGTGATTTGATGATTTCGAATAAAATCAAGCGTTCCCTTGGGTTTCCTTGCTGGTCGTGGTTTCACGGCAAATGCTCACCTTGAGACGAGAGCTTCAATAAGACCTCCAGAGATTAAACGTGTGAAAGGACAGATCAAGGGATGGGTAGAATTACTTCAAAGGACCTGGAATACCCTTTGGAGCACAGGAAGGACAGTCATTATTACGAAAATGAAGCGTATGTACACCACCCTTCCATCTCAGGCTGTCCTCAACTGCACGACCAAGTAAGAGATCTGATCAGAGGCCACAAAGCCATGCACTTTGAAAGAGCTACGGCCTTCATGGCAAGGACTGATCACTGATGTCCACGTGACAACATTTCAAGCACAATCACGTAGTAACATGTTTAGGGTTAGTAAATTCAAGATTTTGGATGGGAAGACATAAGATGTTGGTGAAACATTGCATTTGTAAGACTGGGGAGGAGTGGATTGAGAGAGTTGGAGTTATTCCAGAGCAGGAAAGGAAGGAATGGAAGCGTGAGAGTGAGCATGATTTGGATTTGAGCATTTTACCGGGAGGGGGTTTTGGCACTTGAGTTACCCTGAGGAAAATGAAGAGGTACCAAATCACCAGACGACAGGGGGGGCAAGCCAGGGCAGCGTGGTAGAGACAAAAAGGACAGGAACACCCCTGCCTCCGAGGGAGATCCAACGATCAGCTTGAGATCAATGATCCAAAGCCTGTTCCACACGAGAAGTTGAGCTAGTGTGAGACATTGCACCACCCTGAGGGGAGCAGTGAATCCAGTCAGACGCGGATGAAAGCTTGTAAATGGTTTGAATCTCGGGCCTGTAAGTTAAGGACTTCGCACAATGGAGGATGCCCTTTGTGCGTTGCTTTGGAAGGCCAGCTTTGGAGATGTGACGTTTCCTCGTGAAAGATCTGGCAGATAGCGACCCAGAAGTCTTGTCATGAGGATTCTGAAAAAGATTGTTGGAAATGGATTGTCTGGGGTTCCAGACGATCCTTTTCGGCAGAGACTGGTGAGGTGTGAGTTACAGGACAGAAACGGAAAATGAATGGAGCAAACACAGAAAAATCCGAGCGGAAAACTGCTGCCCTCGCAAGAAACTGAAATTAGGACAGAAGTTACTTTCCGATTGGAAAGACCCAACACACAACCAAAGCCACACTTTGGGCTAAGAACAAAAATTATCTTTGAGTAGCCCAGTCAGAGCCCCGACCTAAATCCAATCGAAAATACTGTGCATGACTTCAAGAATGCTGTCCTCAACGCTCCCCACGCAGCTTGACTGAGCAGTTGAAACAGTTTTGTGCAATGAATGGGAAAATATTGTCCAATCAATGTGTTGGTTGAGCCCAATCCCAACAAATATGTATAGGTGTTAGCTCATGAATTCCCAGCTGTAATTCGCTGTCCAAAGGGTGTTCTACAATTATTAAAGTAGGGGGTGGAACTATACCAACCAAGATATTCTATTTTTGTATTTTTAATAATTTGTCTAGTTTGTGAATTTGCTTTTCATTTTGGAGTTGTCGGTACAATGTGTAATAAAGGTAAAAAGTCTGAGTTTAATGCTAATTAAATTCAGCTATAAGCAACAAAGGTGAATCTATGACAGGGGGTGTAGATTCTATCAGGCACTGTGAAATACCCAACACCAAGGGACGTCTAGGAGCGGAGGAGTCAGTAAGCGGACAGTGCAGGATCTTTAAAGGTCGAAATCAGAAAACACATCACCTATCTCTCGAGACTGTAAAACTCTGTCAGAACACCTGTCACAAAGTCACAACAGTGTATATCGAGAGCAATCCACCGACACTTGTGCCAAACATCCAATATCCCGAAACCTCTTCCATCCGAACCAATGTGACCAGGATCTGAGAAAGGAACCTGGAATTGAAGCGGCGAATCACACAGTAATGATCGGAGCTACGGATCGTTCTGTGACCAATATAAAAATTACGAAAAATGTAATTCAAAGCCAATTTATGAGCAAGGAAAAGCCAGAAACAAGGATCTGGACGGATTGAATCCTGAAAATGCAATAAACAAAACCTCAAAGGGAAATGCCTCGAGGGATCCATTTTTCATTGGTTAATTCATCACTTCACGCATAATTGTTGATCCAAATCAGATGGAATTTCTTTATGTTTTAGATCATGGTCTGACCTCATAAAAACGATTTGTGGGGAAATGGGATCACTCATTCCAATGGGAGAAATATCATGATCTCTTCGGGATTTCTTGCGAAACAATTCGGCCCATGGGCAACATCCAAAAGGTCTGACCCTAACTCCGCATCCCCCTGCCCAGAACGACTTGGAAAGGTCAATCACAAAGGTATCACTGACCCCTGCTGGGCATGCCGGAGATTGTGGTCAGAGTAGCATGGGTCTCGTAGTAGGGAAATACTTTCAGGATTTCGATGGGGTCATTTTTGGTGTTTGGACTTCTCAGTTATTGGTTGTTTGTTCTTCGATTTCTTTCCACACAGGAGATTCCAAATCCAATTTGAATTCTGTTCATATGTTTTAAAGTTAATTTTAGAATGATTTAAACCAATGACGTCTAATTAAAACGTAGAGTGAGTCACTTAAATGTTGCACCTACCTCTAATTGCACTTCCTTGCCATAGAAGCCAAGCGGTCAAATCATTGGAAATCCCGCTGAAGTTGAATCTATGGTCTGTCCTCTCATCGTGGTCTCTCGACTTCTCAGGTTCCTTTCTGGTCCTGCACCCTCTCCTTGCTTGTTACCCCATCCCGATTTTGCTCCAAAGGTCTTTCTGTCTTCCAGTCACCCAATTCTGTTTAACTTCAAATCCATTCTTTGCTACCTCATTATTTGTTACTCCTTTCTCCGCCTGTGGAACCAGCTTCCTCAAGAACTGTTCAATCGGACTCTTCCGTCTTCAAGATAGCTGATTCACAACACCCCCCCCTCCCATCCATGCTCTATATTTCCCCCTCTCCGAGTCTCCTTTCCTCCCCAAGCCCTTCTCCAAAATGAAAGCCTCACAAGCCGATCCTCTTCTTTCCGATTAATGTGGCTTTTCCCCTTTCATGCATCCGTTTCTGATGCCATCTCCGTTTTCCTTCCCTTCTTGCTGTGTTTGAGCTTGCATTCAGCTGGTTACCTCTTTGTCCACCCACCTCCTGATGATCTCATTCTTCCCATGCCATTGTTATCCAAGGACCTCACGATTGTACCTCTACTTGTTGTAAGTGTGCCCCGGCTCCCCCCCCTTTCCCGATGTTCTTTTGTCTGATTTGGGTTTATTCCTGGCTCAGGTTACCAACGAGTGCCTAAAAAAGAGACGAATTAATTGATTTGAAAAAGCGTTGGTTTTTTGTGAGGATTGGGGTTTGTGGGGACTTCTCACAATGCAGTATATCTGTATCCAAAGGTGATCTTGATTCCAAGCATGTGCAAGAAATTCTCAATTCCTCCTGTCCATTTAGTCAATTAAACAGAAAAACAAATCCCAAACATATCGATATGGAGATACGGGGCACACAACACACCTTCTTTCCCGACCTGCATAACATAGAAGTTTGAATTTCTGATGTCGTGTTTCAGTGAGACGAGCTCTGTATTACCCTCCAACATGCTGTGCCATTAAGAACATGTGAGGGTCAGGAAGAATATCGCGCAGCTTTTCAGCAGCCATCATGGGGTCGCCTTAATGTTTAAGGATCAGGAATATTTATGAACTAAAAGTGATAGGAGTTTCAGGAGCGTGAGATCAATCCAACGATATGTTATTGATTCCATCGAGACAGAAAATGGCGTCAAGGACTAGCAGCCTTGGTGCTGGGATGGATCACAACGTGCTCCTTGGCGGAGGTCCGAAAGTCAGCCCACATGGGAAAGGCAGGGAAACATTTATAATCTGAATGCTGACAGCAGTGTGAAAAACATTGGAATCACCTCAGCACTTCCATTGATAATGGGAATCGTGTCCCAACAAGAATTTCACCGCGAATACAACTGTTCTATACATGAGAAAATCCCCATATTTACGCAGAATAATCATAATATAATTGGGTAATATCCATTACATGGCATAATAATGTCAAGATTAATTGGAAGGCCCATCTGTTGGGATAAGGGGCATTTTACCAAAGTAGATTGATCCTCTTCCAGGTACAAAAGAGACACAGGTCAATTAAAATGCAAATATAATTTCTGAAAATTAGGATCCATGTTCAGCACATCGGTTAATCATTTGTATTTGAGGACATTTCTCATGAAAGGTTCAATATACATTTACCTTTTCAATCAACGTTATGGCACATTCTAATTCTATTTAATTTTATCACAATCAACCGACGGTTCCTGCAGACCGCGGGTCCATGGTTGGTTCACCTGAGATACGGGCCGGAACCGGTAGTACGCTTCACTTCGATACCGAGAACTTGTGTTCCGTGCTGGTACTTAACCGTTGTGTGATCCGTGCTGTGTACGACACAGACTCCATTGATTTGGGGAATGTCAGCGATGTCGTGGAGCACCCGAAATTTGAATCGCCATCCTGACACGTCTGCCCTCACTTGTACATGTGTGACCTCATTTATCACTACATCACTCCATTCTCATCGATTTACTTATTCGGTTAACCAAACAGACGTGAAGATTACTGTGATGATGGGTGCAGCGTTAGTGTTGCAAATGACTCATGACTTGATGGGTTGGGCTGGCATGATGACGTCTGTTCCCACAACTGTGTGTTGTCCTTCACTCGGGCCTCCTCCCTCCACTGAAATACGAGAAGGCGTTTGTTACAGTATATGCAGTTGTCTCGGAGCATCCACAAACGATGAGTGGAGGTGAGCATGTGAATGTTTGAGACTTAACTCCTTTTCCTTTGGAGTTTTGGAATGAAACGGATTGATACGGACCCAGGGTTCGAGGTTCGCCCGTGGAAGCACTCGTATCCTCCCACAATGCCGAACCTAGGAGCTCAACAATGGGGTGGGAAAGAGGGGATGTCAGAAAAATGGTCACCGAACTTTATTCTTGTTTTTTTTAATTCAATGTCGAGGCTCGTAGAGAGACTGCGAGGTCACGATTTGTCTTTTGTCCGCACAGAGTTCGTTTTTCTCAAACGCTTGTCGGATTGAGACGAATTCACTACAGGTGCGATCCATCATGAGAATGATATTAATGTATGACATTCTCGGTCACTGGTGTGGCAGCCAATTGTATTTTTTGAATACCTTTCAAAATCCTCTTCTCTGCGAAGTTTTTGAACCAGATTGAGGCGAAATTTACATGTATGACCTCTATCCCTGGGAACAAAAGTTCACACATTATGACGTCAATAGGTCACAAGGTTGGCGCCATGTTGATTTACCCGAAAACTCAAAAATCTCTCTCCAGAACGGCTGAACAGATCGAGGAACTACACAAATGTGCCCAAGTCTTATGCTGACCACCTCGCCATTCATCTTCCGATTCTTCCAACAACCTTATCCATTCCTGAATTTACCGATTCTTCAATACACTCAAAAATTTTACATTTCCCCCCCCCGTATTTTATCAACACCCTAAACCACGTGTCTCTCCCCCCTCTTCCTGATACATTCCATCGACAGCGGCTTCACTACTGCGTTTACCGATCCAAAATTCACCAACACACCTCCCACATTTATTCAACTTCCTTTATCGAATGTTACGTATTAAATTAGAATAAAATAAATTCACTTTCTGACCCAAACACCTCCCATCAAACGTGCTTCTCCGCCTAATCACTGATCTGTCTACCCCCTCGCGTTTGCGATCCAGAGCTGTCACTATTCAATTCTCCGAATTTTTTTCTACAGTCCTTTCATCACTAAATCTGATGGAAAACTCAACAATAATATAAGTATAATATAATAAAAAATCATCTAAAATGCTTCCTTCTCACGTGTGGTTCTCATTACTGTTGCATAATTCACTATCTCTTCTTCATTTTTTCACAGAACTGCTCTCAATTCGACCTTTCCTTCAATAATTTGTTTTTCTCTCCATTTCTGCACTTCGCCTTTATTGCATCGATTTTTACATGTCTTTAATCGCATCTCTAGAACTAAAATTAAAACCCCAAGTTTGCTATGAATGTTCACTTTCATAACCATTCTTTTTTTTCCAACTTCAGTGCCAAACTCACCCCTCTGACCCCTCACTCTCAAGCAAACATCACATCTTCCCCTCCCAAACTTTCCCTCTCACCTTTCTCAACTCCCCTTCCCTTCTCTCTTAATCTCCCCTCATCCCCCTCTCAAAGTGCCCCCATGCACACATCCCAAAGCCTTCCTCCTTCCCCTTCCCTCCTCTCTCCAGCTCATCACTTGCACTCTCAACTGCCTTCTGGCCCCTTCTTGCTTATTATCCCCTCTGTACTCACGGCTATTGCTCCTCTCCCTACCCCTCCAGGTGCATACAAACAAATAGTGCCTTACAGACTTTCTCTTATAATGCTCGACTCTTATATCTCTCCCTGGTTACTCCTCCTCCAGTATGACAGATTTCTCTCATCTAAGACTCTATTCCTCACGCTTCCATGCACTGCCATCACTCCCCACACCCTTTCAGCGTACCTCGGGCTACGGTTCCCTCCACTCCACTCATGTATATGTGTATCTACACCACCAAACATTGAGTGACTCCATCCTACACCTCACTCTGAAAACCATGGACCGACTCTAGCTTCTCATCCACTCTCTTTCCTCACATGTGGTGCTTCTTGTCATCTCCAGTCTTAGGGTGTTGGATGCCTCTTCACCTGTCAAGTTACTTTTGCAAAGATCTGCAACTCATAAGGACTGACTCAATCGGTCAACTTCACAACGGATCCGTAACATATGTACCCATCTCTATCTGATCTGAGTTTCGACAATTTCCTATGAAAATTATTTCTTTTTCTGATCACTTTTGCTATTATCAGAGAAACTCACCTCAGCGCTCCAGCTGGCATTTCACTCAACTGACTGAGTGTTCTCAAGCAAGCCATCAAACTTCTGGATGGTCTCCCCTCGCTCTTCTCCAACATCAACTTCATCTGGATTCTTTAAAGACTTGCTCTCCCTCTGCACAGATTTATCCCCTCTATCTTCAGTTGTCATTCCTTCCTCCTGCCTGGTTCACTGAAGCTTGTGCATTCTGAAACAACTTGCCTTTGCCCAATGGAAAGCAAACCAATCTGAGGGTTATCTTCAGTTCTTCCATAAAGCTCAGAAACAAGTGGTATTTATTAGAAACAAAGTCTATCTTGAGTTTTTTAACCTCTCCCTTCCTTCAAATCCACCACCTATCAATAATCGTGCATCATCCGTCATAATTTTTTGGAGTATCGGGGCTTGTCTACGATGTTGTCGTGTTGTCCCTAAGGTGAGTGATGTTCACGAAAAAAATCTCGGACGGGAACATTGCAGTGAACGTTCTTGTTGAGGATAGATGTGTGAAAAGGCAAGACGAGAAGGTACTTTCTATCTTCATCCTCTTCACCCATACTCTCTTGCTCCCGACCTCACTTCCGACCTTCTCACATTTCAGATCATGAGTCATGAACACCTTACTCCATGGGATGCGATTAGCTTATCCTGCTCCTAGTGCAGACCTCGACAATCACGTCTTCTCCCTTGAATGGTCCCTCAAAACCCTCACCCGTAAAATCACACTCAATCGATGAAGATGCAACTTACATCTATTCGCAACAAGGTTTGCTGTCTTCGACTGAAATATTTCTGCATTTCTACAAATCCAAAAACATGGAAGTGTAATCATTTCGCAGAAAGAAAAAACCCATAATCCATTATATAAGGATTTCTGCATATCTACAATTGTGGACAAGGAAGGAACTTTCACAAACACCAATGATATGAGAAAGAATTTAATTTCAGCAAACTCAAACACGATTACGTGATGGATGTTTGATGTGTAGATACTGGGATTGTGGTAGAGAAGAGAGTAGTAGTTTCCGTCCAGAGGAAATGTGTAGAAATGGCACACTATCCTGTAGATTGTTGCAGTAGGGTGAAGGAAGGATTAGCGGGTAGGTGTGTATACAACTTGTTCACACTTCCGTTGTGTGTGTGTGTTGTACTCCTTTCCATTCATTCCTCATTTTTCCCACCGGCACCTGTGGAACCATCTTCCACATTCTCTTCAATCTCATTCCACTCTCCAGGTTTTCAACACAGCTGTTTTCCACCATCTCAGGTCACTGCCCATCCCTACTCATGATATTTTCTAACCTCATTAACCCTCCCGACGAACACCTCTCTACAGGTTTCCAGGTTATCAGGTATCCCACTCAACCTCCCGCTCCCTCATCATTCTTCTGTGACTGAGAGTTGGCACCGATAACCCTCTTGCTCATGACCTGTGTCGTCCTTCACTTGATGTCATTCTTCCGAATGTCCTTTGTTCCTCAAGGTTTCCTTCCATTTTGCCCCTC
>JAXMNL010002636.1:0-11158 GCA_035128595.1 Eptatretus atami
AAAGAGAGAGATCCACGGGAATGGCTCAGCTTTTTTAGCCTTGCCTCCGATGACCATCACAGCTGGAAAACAATAGAACTAAGGAGGAAAGTGTGAGGGTGCTCAGGACATCACATGAACTCCATTGTTCAGTTACTCATCTGCTCTGGGTACATGGGAAAGAAGCAGCAAAAGCAGCAAAACCCCATGGGAATAAAGAGCTTCGCTTTCTCAATTCTTTACACAAGTGCTGATACGCAAGGCCCATCCAGGGATTTACAGCTGACCTACAGAGAACAACAGTCAATGCAATTCTCTTCTTAATCATGCACTTAAAAAAAGAAATCATTCTCATGTTACAGCATAGAAACTCTTAGATGTCAGAGATTTGTACATACATCATGACATTTTCACACAATAATTGCTTCAGGGCTGGAATATGGGTTTTTCTTCGCTTGTATCAGAACGCTAATGCCGCAAACAACATGGTAGGTGTCAAGTGGGGAAAGGATCGACTGACATATTTATACCAGGTCAACAATTCAAGTCCACGTGATGTGTTTCCAAACCTTCCTAGAGTTTGCTAGCGCAAGTTGTATGTATATTTAAATTTAATATCTCTGATATAGTCACTGAACAGTCCTAATGAATATCTCTAAAGTACATCTCTTGCTTCAGTATTTTCCCACTCCGCAAATTCCTATTCGCCAAATTCTCAATGCCTAAACTCCCAACATACCCTTCCCCCCTAAAATATTTGCTTCCGCTCTCCCATGTGTACCATCCTGTCTCTCACCAAAACCTGAACAGGCATTTCAATAACCATTCCTGCCTCCAGCATCTGCAGTTCATGTGCTAGCTTCCTCCCCACCAACGTTTCTTGCTTTGGCTCTGCCTTTCTATTCCGGTCGATCTTCTGACATCCCTTCAGTCCAAAGTCAATCGGCTCCTTTCCATTAATGGACAAATAAACCAACTGAACTATGCAAACTTAACCGCCAAGTGTGGAATGTATAAACGTTCCTTAAATGTTTTAAACACACACAACACACACACACACACACCACACACACACACAACACACACACAACACACACACAACACACACACTTCTTTTCTCCTATATCCATACTCTGTTGAAGAACATCAGTACTGTGAAAAACAATATCATAGTTATGATTATGCTGAGTTGTTTTCAAATTTATGTACATAACCCATCCCACACATGATATAAAATTATATTTATTTATCTTAGATAAATAGCAGTATCAAGAAAATTATCTTCAATCTCCCTCTCCTCCTGCTTCACCTTCCTTCCTCCCCATCCTGTCTTCCATTTCACTCCTCCTCACACACTTCTCTTGTCCTTCTTTCTCTGCCTCCGAATTCCTCCCTTCCTATCTTGTCTTGTCTCCTCTTCTTATTCACTCTTCCAAATTCCATAATCCTCCTTCCCTCCTCCTTCGCTTTTTCATTCCCTTCCCCTAATGTCATTCTTCCTCCCCTCCTCACCTATCCTGCATAAAAATAAATAATAAATAAGTAACAATCAAGCACATCCAGGTTTCACAAACATCCAACATATTATCTGATGAAAACAAAAACAGCCATTCTGAATGCCAGCTAACAAAATACTCAGCCTCAGGACATTGACCTCTAGATCAAAAATGCCTCGGTTAAATAATCCTATCTCCTGGTAGCAATCAACTACTCCCTGACTGGGCTTATCACTTCTGTCAACCACATATGTCAAAGCAGTCACCTACATAACTTGTGCATTTATGGGTGGAGAAATATTGTTTTTGTGTTCATTTTTCCCCACTTTCCACAAAATGTACCCAACCCCTCTCATTTCTCAGTTTAAAAACAGCCACCCAAAAAAAAAAAAACATAATCTGATCCCAACTTTCCCAGATCCAAGGTTTGTTTCAAAGTTGATGTCTGAGAGGTGCCTGACATAGACAGCAAGGTCAAGCAACACAAGTAATACAGATTTTGCCCCATTTTAGGGTGTCACTGTGTTCCAAAATTGGTCATACAAGTCTGATTGTGCAAAAGTAATATATGCCTGTCAACAAGAAACCAACAGAAGCAATTAGTCATAAATTAAAGAAAATTCTTTATCAGCAGCCAGGATATTTTTTAAAAGCTCAATGACGAAGCCTTCAAACAAATTCAACAAAACACGAGGATCAAAACGACGAGGCTTTCAACGAAGGGCAAATACATGTTAATGGTTCGTCATTACTCAGGTACGCAATCAACTTCATCAATTAAGAGAAACTTTTGTTCCAACACTTCAACTAAAATGAGGCAAAAAAATTTTTTTGGGGATGATTCTACACTGTTTACACAGGACTGACAGGTTAGCTTTGAAGTATCACACTCACTCTGATCTGTCGGGCCTGGTTAAATCTCAAACCAACTGTAAACTGTCTTGCAGGTGTTTCAACGTGCAGGGCGAGGCATCAGTGTGTGCACCGCCCATCTGAAGGATGTTAATCTGGAGGACCTGTCTGCCAGCATTGGTTGTTGGTGATGGTGAAGATGCCAAGGTAATAATTCATGAAAAGTAGGTGGATTATCGATGACACCCTGGACAAATTCTAAATTGCTGCACCTACAGTCGATAGTCATGCCCTAATGTCCAGTTGGATCATGAAAGACGGGGTAAAAATGTTTCCGAGCCGAGCGCACAAGAAGGTGATAATAATTGACGCCATTGAGGAAGTAGTTGTATGTGTACTGCTTAGCCGAAGTCACATTTGCTCTAACGGCGAGGATACGGCGGCCGTACGCCCTCTAAATTGACAGAAACGTGCGGCGGCCGCAGAGTTTCTGCGGTGGCCTCAGGGTGGCCCTACGCCGTTTGGCTATCTTTACAGGCCGTAGGGGTCACCGTGGAATTATAAACGCGGAGTTATAAACTTTTTTTCATTTCTGCGTTCGCCGTAGCAATTCGACAAGCCGAAAAAAAAAAAAACTGGTAAAAAAAAATAAAAAACATGAACCCAGTCGTTACCGTCGCGTCTGGCCGCATGTTCGCCTTAGGGCCCCCCTGCGGGCACCTTGAGGCTACCTTGAAAATTCTATGACCGCCGCAGGAACGCCCTAAGGTCACGTGGACATCAAATCAAAGACCGTACGGCAACCCCACGTTTTCGGTCTCACAATTTCTAAATACGCCGTGCGGCTACCCGAAAAATAAAAACATATGTGACTGCTACATTGTGTGACCGTGGAAATACTGCGGCCAGCCGTATAATTGCTGGTGGTCGGTAGATTTTGGAGACCCCACGGCCGCCGTGGCAAATGTGACTTGGCCTTATCGAGGGAATGGTACATAATGGAGGGTGGGGGGGGGGGGGAACATAAGGGAAGTCAAAAATTATGCATCCTTACTGCAGCTTGTCAGTTTGATTGGGATGGGCAATACTTCAAAAATCATTAACACTGACTTTTGTTCATTCACTGCAGCACAGCCCCTGTTATGCTACTCTAAAACAACACAACTCAGTGTTGTTCTGTGAGTTAACCTGAAGTTCACAAAATCCCAACATACAGTATATGAAAGTTACTTTGGTGAAGGGAGCTGGGGAGGTGAGGGTAAGAGAAATCCTCATAAAACTGCCACTAAAAGTCATGTTAATTTGACAAATTATATTAGAAAGAATATTTAATGGAAAATGTGAATTAAAATCGAACACTTAGTGACATTTCTAATTTTTACTAGTTATGCTGGTTAAGCATTTTGACCAAGAGGTACGCACACTCACCTCCAAACTGTCTCGCTTGGGTTTGAATCCCGTCCCAGCTATAAGCTGTCATCATAGTGTTTCACAGGCAGGGCAATTCAATATGTGCCATCTCTCGAATGGACGTTAAACTGGCATTTTGTCTGCTGGCATGAGTTGGTGGACGGTAAAAATTCCATGGTGTCCTTCACGAAGAGTAAGGGAGCTATCTCCAGCACCATGCCCAAATTCCAAATTCCTGCCCTAATTACTTGGTCAACCATCAGGCCTGACAAGCCGGTTCTTGAAAGACTTGGGCCAAAAACTTCCCCCGGCCAATCCCAGAAGAACATGGGAATAATTGTGGCCATTAAAGAAGAAGAAAATATTTGGCTGGTTGAACATTTCAAACAATTCTGACCTTTATGGTTATGGTAGCTGTTGTGTAAATTCTTGCAAAAAAAAAATCAAAAATAACGAAGGTTTTTCACATTTTAAAAGGACTCTACGTTTGCCTAATGTTCCACATCACAATGCCATTCAATATGATCGCATTAACATTTAGTATTTAAAGCAGTATTCAAATTGAAACGACACCGATTACAGAAAGCTCTTTACAACTGGTCAGTAAACAAGCTGACAACCAGCAGTTCACATATTCAACTAGAAATTTAAAGTCAAAACTTTGTGCGGCGATAAAACGTCCTCAAAACTGACACTTGGGTTAATCCAATAAATATGTAATATTTAATAACTAGCAGAAAAGCCCATCATTGGGCAATCCTTCTGTATTTTCACACGAAGCAGCCTTGAAAACTCAGGCTCAAACCGAACTTACACACAAAAAAAACTTAAAATTTATTTCACTGGTGTATTGCATAAAAGGCCGTCAAAATGATGGGTCAGAGTGGTTTTATAAAAACTTCAAATCTACACATTTTTATATGCTTCATGGTATCAACATGCATTACCTCCAAGATTACTTTCTTTCCTCTGCAGGTATTGTAATCAAAACGTACCTTTTTCATGATAGAAGACACGTTTAGTCGTCAAATGGACAGAAAACATGACAGATGCTTATGATGGGTGACTCTTCTGCATTTTCACATTATTCAGCCTTGAAAACTAGAGCAAAAACTGAAATTACACACAAAACCTACATTTATTACACAATTTAATCAGCCTATAAATTAGGCGGTGTATAGACAATAGACCGCTGCCTTGATCGCTTCTCAAAACCAGAATGGCACTGGGCAGAGTGCTTATAATGGTGCTGGATTCAAACCCAGACTCCACACCCACGCTACATGCTTATAGTCATGCTGGAATCGAACCCAGACTACAACACCCACCCACAATGCATATAGTCAACGCTGGAATCAAACCCAGACGAGACACCCACCCACATGCTTATAGTCACGCTGGAATCAAACCCAGACGAGACACCACTCCATGTGCTTGTCCGTGGTGCTGAATCGAACCAGACTAGACACCCACCCACATGCTTATAGTCATCGCTGGAATTGAACCCAGACTAGACACCCACTCCATGTGCTTGTCGTGGTGCCTGAATCGAACCCAGACTAGACACCCACCCACATGTTATAGTCACGCTGGAATTGAACCCAGACTGAAACCCACTCTATGTGCTTGTCCTGGTGCCTGAAATCGAACCCAGACTAGACACCACCCAATGCTTTATAGTCACGCTGGAATGAACCCAGAACTAGACACCACCCCCACATGCTTATAGTCACGCTGAATCGAACCCAGACTAGACCCACCCACATGCTTATAGTCATGCTGGAATCGAACCCAGACTAGACACCCACCACATGCTTATAGTCATGCTGGAATCGAACCCGACTAGACACCCACCACTGCTTATAGTCATGCTGGAATCGAACCAATAGACACCCACTCTATGTTGCTTGTCGTGGTGCCTGAATCAACCCAGACTAGACACCTACCCACATGCTTATAGTCACGCTGGAATTGAACCCAGACTAGACACCCACTCTATGTGCTTGTCGTGGTGCCTGAAAATGAAACCCAGACTAGACACCCACCCACATGCTTATAAGTCACGCTGGAATCGAACCCAGACTAGACACCCCACCCACATGCTTATAGTCATGCTGGAATCGAACCCAGACTAGACACCACCACATGCTTACTAGTCATGGTGGAATCGAACCAGACTAGACACCCACCCACATGCTTATAGTCATGCTGGAATCGAACCAGACTAGACACCCACCCACATGCTTATAGTCATGCTGGATGCGAAGCCCAGACTAACACCCACCACAATGCTTAGAGTCATGCTGGAATCGAACCCAGACAACACCCACAGCCAACCATGGCTTATAGTCATGCTGGAATCGAACCCAGACTAGACACCCACTCTATGTGCTTGTCGTGGTGCCTGAATGAACCCAGACTAGACACCCACCCACATGCTTATAGTCAGCTGGAATTGAACCAGACTAGACAACCCACTCTATTGTGCTTGTCGTGGTGCCTGAATGAAACCAAGACTAGACACCCACCCACATGCTTATAGTCACGCTGGAATCGAACCCAGACTAGACACCCACCCACATGCTTATAGTCATGCTGGAATCGAACCCAGACTAGACACCCACCCACATGCTTATAGTACATGCTGGAATCGAACCCAGATAGACACCCACCCACATGCTTATAGTCATGCTGGAATCGAACCCAGACTAGACACCCACTCTATGTGCTTGTCGTGGTGCCTGAATCAAACCCAGACTAGACACCTACCCACATGCTTTAGTCACGTGGAATTGAACCCAGACGAGACACCCACTCCATGTGCTTGTCGTGGTGCCTGAATCAAACGCAGACTAACACCCACTCTATGTGCTTGTCGTGGTGCCTGAATCAAACCAGACTAGACACCCACCCACATGCTTATAGTCACGCTGGAATTGAACCCAGACTAGACACCCACTCTAATGTGCTTGTCGTGGTGCCTGAATCAAAACCCAGACTAGACACCCACCCACAATGCTTATAGTCAGTTGGAACGAACCCAGACTAGACACCCACCACAAGCTTATAGTCATGCTGGAATCGAACCCAGACTAGACACCACACCACATGCTTATAGTCATGCTGGAATCGAAACCCAGACTAAGACACCCACCCACATGCTTATAGTCCATGACTGGAATCGAACCCAGACTAGACACCCACCCACATGCTTATAGTCATGCTGGAATCGAACCCAGACTAGAAACACCCACTCTATGTGCTTGTCGTGGTGCCTGAATCAAACCCAGACTAGACACCTACCCCATGCTTGTAGTCACGTTGGAATTGAACCCAGACGAGACACCCACTCCATGTGCTTGTCGTGGTGCCTGAATCAAACGGCAAACTAGACACCAACTCTATGTGCTTTGTCGTGGTGCCCTGAATCAAAACCCAGACTAGACACACACCCACATGCTTATAGTCACGCTGGAATTGGAACCCAGACTAGACACCACTTCAATGTGCTTGTCGTGGTGCCTGAATCAAACCCAGACTAGACACCACCCACATGCTTATAGTCACGCTGGAATCAAACCCAGACTAGACACCCACCCACATGCTTAATAGTCACGCGGAATTGAACTCAGACTCAGTACAAACCCACTACTATGTGCTTGTCGTGGTGCCTGAATCAAACCACAGACTAGAACCCACCCACATGCTTTTATAGTTCACGTTGAAATTGAACCCAGACGAGACACCCACTCCTATGTGCTTGTCGTGGTGCCTGAATCAAACCCAGACTAGACACCACCCACATGCTTATAGTCATGGAATTGAACCCAGACTAGACACCACCCACAAATGCTTATAGTCACGCTGGAATCGAACCCAGACTAGACACCCCCCACATGCTTATAGTCATGCTGGAATCAAACCCAGACTAGACACACCCACATGCTTATAGTCATGCTGGAATCAACCCAGACTAGACACCCACCCACATGGTTATAGTCACGCTGGAATTGAACCAGACTAGACACCACTCCAATGTGCTTGTCGTGGTGCCTGAATCGAACCCAGACTAGACACTCAACCCAACGCAACTTATTGTGATGCTGGAATTCAAACCCAGATAAACACCCACCCAACGTCTCAGATCAAATGCTGGACTAACTTCGTCGTGGTGAAGTTTTTGATGATGGATCCTCCTTGAGGCACATCTTTGTTGCACTGCAAGCACGTAGCCAACGTTTGTTCAAGTGGGTTAATCTAAAAATAACCCCAAATCCATGCTGGAGTCTGGATTTCGCATTTGTGCAACAAGACGATGAAGCAAGCGCACCGGCAAGCGCAAAATGCAGTATCACACTTTTTAACATACCAACAAGTTAACGTGTTATTGTAATATAATGGGGCTTTTAAGACTGGCATGTGAAATGTGCACCTTTTGCTTTGGGGGGGGGGGGGGGGGGGGTGGGAGAATCACTGTCAGTCCACATTGAAATGTGAAAAAGCAAATTTAACTGATGCTATGATATATACAGTATGCCTGGAACGTATGACGGTCAGACGTACTTGGTTCAGGAAGTGGGGTACAGTCCGAGCGATCGCGTTTTCCTTTTGTCCTCACGGCTGTTTTTTTCGAAAGCAATTGGTTATTTAAAATAAATCACGTGTGCTTAGAAAGGTCATGTTGATTTCTCTTTGTGCATTTCAAAGCAACATCATCGATAACACCTGATTTCCGAGCCGTTCGCCATATTAACATGTTTTCAAATTACTAGCGAGCCCAATTTTTTTTTTCCACCCATCACAACGATGATTGGCAGCTGTTTATAAAGATTAATGTTATGCACATCTTGAAACGTTTTTGAATTTGATTATTGAATTTCGCCCTAACAGGGTGAAAGCGACTCAAGGTTTTGGGTTGTGTGCAGTACGTACAGTAATTGGTATCGGCATTCCACACCGACTCCAATCGGCTGATGCAGTTTACCAAAAAAATGGCTGACATCTGCCTGTGCCATCACCAGTTCCGTTGTCAGCCAGCACTAATGTGTAGTTATATATACACCCATAATAGAGACAATTAGTTTAATTATTTTTTAGCAGCGTCTCGCGTAGCGAAACGCTGCTCATGAGGAGCTCGGCATTGTTCTTGTTCTTCTTCTTCTTGTTCTTGTTCTTGTGAAGACAAAACTTTTATAGTGGGACTCGGCTCCTTTATATACACGATCCGATCCTTAAATACTAAGCACTTGTACACATCCCGCATTAAGGGTGCCTTTTGAGAGGTTATCATGAACTTTTAAATATATTCGGACATTTTGCTTTAAAGTTTCGAAAAGTTCATGTTACATTTTAAAGAAATATTCCATTTAAATATTGTAATTTCGTAAATACATTATTTATTTCGTAAATACACGATATTTCGTAAATACGTAAATACATTATGACGGGTCTCGCTATTGGCTTAATCAAGGCACGTGACGAAATATCGGAAGTTGTTTGTTTTAATTTTTTTAGCCGACAAAACCTTCGGACGCTGCTCTTTGGACACATTTGTCCTTGTTTCAAAACAAAATACAAATATACTTATATATTGAAATTTTTTGGGGAAAAACCTTGGCATTTCTTGGTCCATTGTGAGCATCTCATTCTGAGAGCATTTGTATGGCCAACACATACATGAAAACATGAAAAAAAAATTTTTTAAACTCATTGTCGCTTCCAATTAAAACTTAAAACAATAATGAGAGGATAAAATAATCAATACAGAGACAATGCCAAGCATATAGTGTTTGTTAATGTACAATAGAGCATGAAGACATTATTGCTCGAAAATATAAATGAAGAAGACATTTTAAATCATTTTACATCTTCACTGTTCTTGCTTTGACATAAATAAATAACTTTTTGTCACTCATTAAGTTATGCAGATGGAGTTAATTTTAAACAATATTTTGTTGGTTAATAGAAATATTCACAACTAATATTACTTACATTTAGAATGACCTTACATAACCTTGGAGGACCGCTACGTTTAATTTAACATTGTGTAAAATTGTGCCCTCAGAAAACGGCTGAACTTCCGAGCATTATCAGCAGAGAATTCCATCCCAGTCTCTGGTTTTCCCACCCCAACTCCCCAAATCCCAAGAAAAACACCTTTGTCAAAAGAGATACTCCTAAACAAATGCACACACAAATTGTATCTGTAGCATCATCAAGTACATAAACAACACATCAACAAAACACAAACCATCTCTGCCCGCCTCCATCGCATCGTGCCAAAAAAAGAGTTGGAAAGCATAACTAATCGAAAGAGAAGAGAAAGAAAGAAAGAGAAGAGAAGAGAAAGGAAAAAGAGGAGAGAGAGAGAGAGAGAGAGAGAGAGAGGAGAGAGAGAGAGAGAGAGAGAGAGAGAGAGAGAGAGAGAGAGAGAGAGAGAGAGAAGTTTCCACAGCTGCAAGATGTCTGAAAAACCAAGCCTCAACCCTTCCAAGTGGCATCCCACTGATGGAAGTATGATGTGAAAGCCTCAGTAGCCAAACGACACATCATTATATACAAGTACAAAGAAAAAAAATTATCGGACTATGTTGTATTGCTATAAATGACGAATGTGTCTAAATCAATGAACTGAGTCTGGACTAACACAATATACAATTAGAGGACAGCAACAAATCAAACACAGATGATCATTTGTTCAAATTAGTCTCTTTTTTTACAAGACAAATAAATCAAAAGATAAGTCGAGAAATGCTCTGTGATTTCATAACTGTCAACTGATGCTTTGACAAAAAACTACACATTCATATTAAACATATTCATGTCACATGCTGTGTTCAGAGCACAAGTTCTTGCCGCGAACAGTTTCTTGGCTCGGGTTACAATCCTGGACAGTTTCAACATAGGAAGACAGCGGGCAGGATTTGGTTGGAATTTGGCCAGGTACCGGCATGAGCTTGCCTAATCTTCAGGAATGACAATGTGGGATCTTTCACATCCAACCTCATACTGGCAGATGGATAACAGAGTTTAAACATCCACTTGAGGACGCAGCAACACACAATGATACCTTGCCCTGCATGCAAACACCTGGAAATTGATGGTTTATCGATAGGCAAGATTAAACCCAGACTTGACAGCTCCGTCAGCGGAAGTACAATTAATATAGATGCAGAAAACCATGTGAATGACCATTAATTTTGATCAACAAATCAACTACATCCAACCTCAGCCATTTACAGATTGTGAAGGTGCGCTTCATTACAAAACGGTTGATGTTTATTTTTTCAGTTCTTTGTGAAATGATCTTTTATGCAACTGTGATTGACTTCACGAGGATATTTTAAGTTCGAAAGGGAAATTTTGAAAAGAGTAACAAATGAGCAACTAAAGGGTAACTCATAAAACTTCGAGAGAGCCGG
>JAXMNL010002638.1:969-11150 GCA_035128595.1 Eptatretus atami
AGTGGTCACATATTTTTCGTGAAAATATTTTTTCATGAACCAATTATATTTTTCGTGAAAATATTTTTTCGTGAACCAAATAGTGGTCACTTATATTTTTCGTGAAAATATTTACGATCCCCATGGATCCAAACACTCGACAAAGCAGATCGCTCGCTAAAGCCACTAGGACCACAAATCAGTTTCTACTATGGAATAATGCAAACAAATGATGGAATGGATGGAACTGGGATGGAAACTGGATGGAACCAACTGAGGGATGAAATGAGAAGTGATATGCCAAGCAGGCCAAAAACCAAAACTGAGGGAGAAATGAGAAGTATATTGCAAAAATGGAAGGAAAATATAAAACAAATGAAGGCTGGTGAGCGTAGAAGAGCTGAAGCGGAGCTGGAAAAGGTGAAGGCCGAAGATGTAAAACATGACCGGAATTTTACGATGAGATCAGGAACAGTACCGTGAGGAAATGACCGGGTTGAGGAGAATGTGGAAGGTGTTTGTATCGCCGATTGAAGACGGGTAAGGTAGAAGTGACGAATAAAATAATGGCGGTTTAAGAGAAGTAGGTAAAATTCCGACATGGGTGGAGAGAAAAGCAGGAAATTTTGGGGCCGTAAGGGGATATTAAACAGTGACGATGAGACTGATGAAGAGGTGAAGGACAATAAGAATTGAGCTGGTAAATGTCTTGAAGACCCATGTTAAGAGTCGGGATAACCTCCTTCAGGAACAAAGGAGACGATACCCTCCTTCCAAAAGCAAACTGTGCCAGGTAAGTCCAGTAAGTCTGTGCGAGGCGGGAAATTACATGCCGAGTTTTTTTTTGGAGGGGGGGGGAATAGGTAGAGGCCCCGGGATCTCTTGGGGGTACACAAATCCCCAGTATGATTGTGTTCAGAACGTGGTGCCGGAGCACGAGAACATGGCTATGGGTGAGTTGCATGCGGAGAGAATGGGACACGCATCAACCAGAACCGGGAGTAATTAGTGTGACGGACGGAGGAGTGAGCCTCCCGGTGTGAGAGCATTTTGGAAACCGCACCGGCTTCACGGACTCGTTGCATCGATGCGTTCGAGAGTGTGCATGGTCTGTGCTTGCGCAAACCGCCCTAAAGCGCGGATCATTGTCGACTAAGTGTAATGGCTTTGGAGGAGCTGGCAGAAAATGCTCCATTGCGGATAAGTTACGGCAGCACAGCGGCTATTAAAAGGGAAGCGAACAAAGGATTAAATGGAATTGAAAAAAAAAATTCCCCGTGGTAGCCCATGTCCTGAGCTGACGAGTCTGCGAGAACGCAAAGAGGTGCTCAGCGGAGATGGCCGACACGAATGGAAAACGGCTACGTTGACCGCGGACGGCTGTGTGCATGGTTGTAGTAAGAGTGGGCATAGGGAAGCTCTTGGGGTGGCGCGCCGTTGCGAGTGACCGTCAGCGGGGATCCCGCCAACATGAATGGCGCGTCTACTATGTGTCAAAACACAGCGTTTCACGTTGTGGAGATAGCCCAAAAGCTAGTGCAGCATTTTAATCAATTAACAGGTGCACAGGGGCTGTAAGGCTGCCTCATAGGAAAACGAAGCCTGGGCAAAAGAGCACTAGTTAGGAAGGGCCATAGTGTTTAGATAGACTGGCCCCTGGTTGCATTAGGAAGCAGTCCTCCATGTGGCGCCGGACACCAGGTAGGAGGAATTACGATAGCAATTAGAAATATGTGAACAAGACAGACATGGAGCATGTTGTGGGGACGTAGCTTTAGCAATAGAGTTAAATGGAACCTATATTTAGAGTAAGGTGATGATGGGAGCACGAGTTAGTTAGGGGGATGTAGTTAGTTGGAGCCGTCGACAGAATCTGGAGTATAAAAAGATGAGTGAAGCGGCGTCAGCGGGCCCGATGTAAATGGAGTGAATGAGGAATACATGGTGCGAACGAAGTGAATTGGGGGTAGGATGTGAATCCCACCCAAAGGGAACCCGGTTTAGAGTAATGTTCGTTAGCGGGAAGTTAAATTTAACAAAGATGTCGTTTTGGGGTTGGTGTTAAACGAAGGCACGAAAACATTTTGCAGGGTGCAGCAGAC
The DNA here is from genome assembly GCA_035128595.1 of Eptatretus atami. NCBI lineage: Eukaryota > Metazoa > Chordata > Myxini > Myxiniformes > Myxinidae > Eptatretus > Eptatretus atami. Next base: position 3,051 of record JAXMNL010002638.1, read on the forward strand.
GATAACCGGCAGGGGAGAATCACCAAGCGTGGCTTGTGAAATATGATAATTTTGTGGAGGGGCCACCAGGGCATCCGAGTAGATCGGCCAGAGTTAGGCCGTGGTCCAAGGACTGAGGAAATTGAAATAGTAATGGCACAGGTACCCAGGGAAAGGGACCCAGAGCACCAAAAGCCATGTGGTATGAGGAGGAAATGCCAGTGAGGGGCCATTGCCCATGTTAGTGAGGAGTAGGTAGCTTGGAGTGGAGACAGCCTCAGCAACCTGAGGTGCTGAAGAATTGAGATTTGGCAGGTGGGCAGACCTGACATGAAGCCAGCGGCTGCCCAGCACGGAATTGTGCAACAGCATGAGGAAAATGTGCGGGCCAGACCCAAATTAATAATGAACACCAACACAGGCGAGTGCGAATCGTGGTTGCTCGAACAAATAGTTGAAGAACAAGCGATGTTGAAAAGCCCCGGGCGATATATAGAGTAATAAAGTGATAGAGAGATTAGAGTATGTGTACCCCTTCGCACCATCCATCTTTGTAGGCGCTGGACTTCATCCTGGAAATGCTGAGCCTGTGCGGATTATTCTTGAGCTGCAATTGCGACCTCTGAGCAGGTTTACTTGTCTCTCTCTCAATCCTCTTAAAGGGATCTTAGGATTGGAAATAGACGCGTTAGGCAGGTTAGCCAAACACAGACGTAGAGGGTGAGGGACATCATATTATTTAAAAAAAAAAAAAAAATCCGAAATCTGGTTACTTTTGTAACAACCTTAACGGGTGGGTATGGACAAGGACAGGTATAGGCAATAGGATGGGGGGAGGAACCGAGGGTAGGACTGAAACCCGTCTTCGACGCACCACCACACTCCCAACACACTCCACGAACCACAACGAGGCTGGCCAGCTTTCATATGCCGAACCTATTGCACGCTTTACCTGGTCTGTACTTGGGCCCATGCCTTTGCTTTGACTCCACTTGCCATGCCTTGCCATGCCTTTATTTCGTTGGACTTCACTTACCATGCCTTGCCATATCGCTGAACCTGCCATGTGCACCAGACCATCTTCTGCGGAAGTGTTTTGCAGGACTGCCATGCAGGGCAGCCGCATTTACCGCGGGACTGTATTTGCACAGCCCGGACAGTTTTATTTGATAAAGGCCAGTTCAAATGGACTGTGAGATGGCATGTGGCCTGCCGCGGAAACCAACAATTTGAATCAAGAGCTCAAAGGTTCAACTCAAGGTCAAACTTCTAAAATTCAATTCACTTTTCAACCTTAAAAAAATCATCAATTTTCATCCTATTAAACTTGAAAGGATGAACAGGATTTCAAGAGTCCATTCACCTGAATTGGGAAAGGCAACTATGTTTGAGGTCAAAAGGTCAAAGGTCAACTCAAGCGTCAACTTCTGAAAAATCATCAATTTCAATTTGAAAAAATAACAATTTTCATTCCAATGAACCTGAGCTTTGATTAAGATTGTCAATTTTACCTTATGGAAATCGACAATTTGATGTACCATGGAACCTCTAGGAGAGGGGTTGGATTTTTTTCAAGTATCGTGCTCTGCACAACGTCTTTTTCTTGTGTGTGCATGTTTATCACCTATAGGTCACAATTATTAAATGAATCTTCAGGAAAATTCACCACATGGTAGGGTTCAAGAAGCGTATTGTTTTTTCAGGCTCAAAAGGCAAAAGGCCAAAGGTCAACAACTTGTCAAAATTTCTAAAATCCACAATTTTCATCGATGGGACGAGAAATTTGTACAGAATTTGCATCACAGTTCACTTGAATTGCAACTAACAATTATTATAATTAAATTATATTTATTATGCTATTTGTCGCCATGATAGAATTCGTATGAGAGACTCATATGAGGAGCTAACACACAATGCCACAGCAAGGGGGGCAATTGGGAGCATGAGACAAGAGGGCCGGAGTAGGAAGGACAAACACCTGGGGAACAGAGACATTAGGAGATTGTGGAAGGGAGAGGGAATTCGGGACGGGGAACATGGGTTATACAAGCATGGAACATTATAGGGACTTTCAGAAGGAAAAGCAGGAAATGAAGGAGGTGGGTTTGGCGGTGGATTAATTGGGCGGTAGAAAAGATCGCAGTTGGATGAGGACAATAAGAGATAGGTGCTGAACAGCTGTTTTGAAGGCCTGAGAGGAAGAATGCGGATTGAACAGAGTGATGGGAGGTTTATTCCAAAGGTTGGGGAAAAAAGAAATGAAAAGAGTGAAGGTGAGGAGTGATCGTGATTTTGGTAGTTTTAACAGAAGGGTGTTTGTCGCGGACTTGAGCGCCATGTGGAAAATATGGTGGGACAAATCGCAGACAGGCACGCAACCCCCCACAAAAAGCAAGGGGGGGGGGGCAGACCAGAGAGGAAGACGGTGGAAGACAGAAAGACCCACAAACCTGCCTGCGGTGAGAGAGTGAGAGGGCCGACAATAGACAGCCTCATCCGCGGGAGATACAATTGCATCCTAAAATGCCCCTTTTTGGGGGGTTTTCTTTTTCCCACAACAGCGTTGAAGAGCCGAGAAAGTGTTGAAAAAGCACCGAGCCGCACCAGCCAGGGCAGAGCACTACTCCATACAGCTGCATGACGGAAAGCTTTCGTAGTGGTCCACGGAACTCAGGTCAGGGCCGAGAAAGGGACTTTTCCAACGACGGAGGGAATTCCCAGTCCGGCACATAGGCTTTGGAGGACACTTGGAATGTGACTTTCCACAGGAATATCATGGCAGATATGAGACCCAGAGCTTGAATGCAAAGGACTTTTCCAGAGGCATTGTGAGAAAGTAGATGGGTGGGGGTCCAAATGGTCCTTCTCGAGAGCATACAAATGTTTGAGAGTGTGAGAATGTTCAGGTTGAAAGACATGTTCCACGTGTTGGACCAGTGTTCAGTGATTTTACCCAGATACAGCGAGAGCGAAGAAAGCTCCTGGCTTTGCCAGTTGAGGCAATGACCGATGGTACGGCAGAGGCGTGCAGTCATCAGCAAAGAGATAAGAGGATTTCCAGAGATCGAGAGTCTTGATGAAAACCAGGAAAAAGAACGGGCCCAGAACGCTACCTGAGGAAACTTCCAGCCTGGACAGGAAAAGGGATGAAAGAACTCCATTTAGGGCCAACATTGTTGGCTGCGGACAGGAGAGGAATCTGCCGAAGCATGAGTGGGGATCGGGCCTTGGATACCATTAGGCAAGAGAGTTTGGTGAGCAGGCAGGTGCCAGACCATGTCCAATAGCACAATGATATGTCTGCTGTCGTTTATGGCAGCTTAGCTTTTTGCCGGGTAGCTACATTTATTGAAAGCAACGACTGTCGTCACTTGATGTGACCACACTTGTGTCACCCCTCTACCAAAGTACATACACTGGAACTGCGTACTTCATTTCACCGACCTCGGAAGGATGACAGCTGAGTCAAACCCCTGGTGATATTAATTCAGTGTGCCAACGCGCGGCTTGAACCAGAACCCTAGGATCCCCAAGCCGCCACCCGAACCCACTGAGCCAAAACACCAGGCTTGTGATCATGTCTAGGGATATGGCTCTGATTTTCATGTGTGGCATTGAGCTAACCTCCATTCATTGTGGAGAGCAAAGCAGCATATCCAGGGTAGAGTTTACCTGGTCTGAAACCAAAGTTTTTTGAGCGTCAACATTGGCCAAAAAGGTCACATGGCCACATTTTGAAAATGTAGAATTTTCATCCGATTGACTTAAACATTTGAAGAATAGTTGCACAATTTATTTATTGGAATTCAACCCACCATTATTTTTGAGGCAAATATAGGCCAAAGGTCAACAACAGGTGAATTCTAATATCCTCAATTACATGCGATTGACTTGAAATTTTAGAGGATTTGCATATCAGGTCACTGAATTCAACCATTCAATAAAATTTGTGTCAAAATAAGCAGCAAGGGGTCAGCAGAGGCCAAAGGTCAACAACTTTGGTGAACTTTCCAAAATCCTCAATTTTTCATCTGATTGACTTGAAATTGTGAAGAGTATTGCATAATTTGGTCAGAATCAACCACCAATTATTTTTAAGCGTCAAATTTGTTTCAGGATTTCGCAAGTATGCTGCTTTGCATACATCTTTCTTGCTCTTTGCTTGTCTGTTTGTTTGTCCGCCCACAGAATATGTGTTTTTCTCTGCAACCGCTTTCAGAATTTGGACGAAATTTTCACCATACAAGTGCACTACTCATGTAGAATGTTTCTGAATAACTATGATGTCATAGGTCATGTAAGTGTGGCAGCCATTTGGAAAAAAAAGGAAAAAACTTTGGACCTCTGTATCTCATGAAACCGCACCAAGCGAAAAAAATTGAAACTGGCACATGGCAAGCATCCTCATGGGGAATAAATGTGATTTTATTTAATCACTCTGGGACTTAGTCTGTAATGGGATTATGAATTGGTCTCAAATTTCGTGTCCTTGCGTGCGTGCATGTGTGCGTCCGCAACCATATCCGGACATGTATTGACCAATTTTATTCGTATTGGGCACAAAGACAACAAAGGATGGTATACATAAACACATCATTTTGATTCGGCGACTGCGATCAAAATGACAAGACTGGCAGCCATCTTAGCCTGCAAAAAAAAAAAAAAGCCGGTGTCAAACACGTCCTCAACCATGTCTTGGACATGCATTTACACGATCTTGTTAAAACTATGGCACACAGATAATGAATGATTGCTTTACAGATGCATGCCATTTTCTTTGAGATCATATCCAAGCTGGCTGTACTGGTGGCCATTTTGTTAACTTAATGTGTCCAAAAACCATTTATCAGACATGCATGGCTTTGATTTCATTCAAAACATTGGCACATAGCCACAGCAATTAATGGCATTACACGTACTCCTAACTTATATTTGCGATCTGATTAAAAGATGCTGACTGGAAGACCTAGCGGCCATTGTAGTTATACCATAAATATTGGGCTAGCCCTTAACTCTGCTACCAGCAAAATAACTAAAACAACGGGGACTAGGACATTTTATGTCTATTTGTACTTGTTTCATGAGGTCATAGTGCCTTCGTTATGACATCAAGAATTGCATACATACGCTACATCCAATCATGATGAAAATCTATTGAGGGTCATCCAAGGATAAAATTGCGTCCACAGAAAAAGAAAAAAATTCACATCATCGGGTCACCGTGGTTGGCAGCCAAATATTGCTAAAAAAAAAAAACCTTCAAAGTCTTCTCTGAAACGGCTGAACAGATCAAGGCAAAGCCTTGGGTGTTGGCTCAGTGGTTAGGGTGGCGGCTTGGATCCTAGGTCCATGAGTTCAAGCACCTCTTCGGCGCTGAATTAAAACACCAGGGGGTGACTCAGCCTGTCATCCTTCCGAGGATCGCCGAAAATGAGTACCAGTTCCAGTGTGTGTGTACTTGGTAAGAGGGGCACTGCCATCACGAACACAGTCGTGCTTCAAGAGATGATAGCTTCCCGCAGCTAAAGCTAGCATAAGCCACCACCAGATCAAGGCAAACTTTACCATGTATGACCGCCCTATACCATGAGGAACAAAAACATTCACACATATGACAATGATAGGTTACATGGCTTGACAGCCATCCCTAGGCAACCTACAAAAACCTTCTTCTCCAGAGCAGTGGACAGATCGAGGGAAACTTCACACACCTATTCCCCAAGGCCTTTGGGATACCAGGCGTAAACACGAATAACTTGATAGGTCACATGCTCGGTATCCATATTGGATTGGAGTAAAAATCTTTAAAAAAAAATTATTTCTCTGAACCGCTTCATCGATTGAGATGACAGCTTCACATTATGATCTATTCATGATGGAAACTATAGCGTATTAAAATTTCAACCCTGATTGGATGCATGCGCTCTGACAGCGATAAAAAAAAAAATTTGAATCCGGTGTTGGTTTTGATTTTTTTAAAAAAAAAAATCAGGCTCAGTTTGGCTGCGGCTGGTATCTATTGTTGATAGAGGACTATCAGCTTGAAACCCGAATCCTATCTCAGTTCCTCCTGATGATTTCTATTGGCTTTTTGCTTCAAGGGAAATTACAACGAAATTTTTGCATGTGAGGCAGAGGCCATTCGGCCGATCACGTCTGCCGCCACACCAATACCAGATTAAAAATCTTCCAATACCACTTCCCTTCGTGATGCAAGCCTTTTAGCTACTACACTGGTACTCATTTCGCCAACCTCGGAAGGATGACAGGCTGATCAACCCACTGGTTTAACTTTCAGCAGCCAACAGGCTTTGAACTCAGACCCCAGGATCCAAGCCACCACCCAAACTGCCAAGCCAACACCAGGTTCCTTATGATATAACTCCAATGCAGGACTATACCGAACTTGAGTCTTCCCCATTGATTTGAATTGAATTTATTTAAACCCCATTCTGGAATCAATGATAATAATAAACATCATGTCAGGGCCAAGTGTCCAATTCAAAAGCGGGTTGTATCAAAGTGGGACATCTTGGCTACCCGTCATCACTTGCCAGCAGTTATATTGGCATTTCGAGTTAAAGCTATTTATTAACTACATAACACACCAGTACAGAAACACCACACAAAATACACTACACAAAACTTTACACAAAACACAACACAAAAACAAGTCACTGGCGAGGGTCGTGCAATGTCCGATTCTTCTTTTTGTTGTTTTTTAATCTATCTTCATCTCTCCTTTTCTTAATCAGCTCATTACTTTTCTATCTCTTATCCAGCCTAAAAAGAACTGCTCACTTTTTATTCCTTCAAGATCCTCAATTTTAATGCTTGACTTTTTCTCCTCTTCGATTCCACTTTATGTGAAGATATCATCTCAAAATTATTCAATGACTAGTGGAGTACCGCCCAGCAGGCGATCTTGGTCGAGCATGCAACCGTTCTCTCGACGCATACCTTTATTTGGTGAGTGTATAAAGGCAACTCAGGCTCTTGTATAGGCAAAAAAACAAAAAACCAGGCATATTGCAGAAGCAAAAACATACTGGACCAACTGCTTAATATTCAAATACCTCACTGACTGGAAAACGTGAGAAACAGGAAATACTGTACTGGTAAATGGTGGGTACTTGTAATACCCTCTCCCATTCTGGAGCAGCACTTCCAATACACATTTGCATAGAGCTTTATGTCTCCCACCCTCCCAAGACTACCAGCAAGATAAAGGAACACACCGATACATAATTGGGAGTCAGTGTTATCCTCTTGTAGCAATATGGATATCTGGCATAGATAAATGGCCCAGAACTGCCAGTGAGTTAGTACGCGACAAACAAGCACAAAAACACTTGTCCCAGAATTATCAGTAAGATGATACAGGCCTGTAGATGGCTCTTGCTGTTTTGATTTTGGTCACCCGAAAAAAATTTTCACGAAAAATATAATTGATTCGTAAACAAATTCACGAAAAATATATTGTCACGAAAAAAATATTTCACGAAAAATATATTCCAAAATATTTTCACAAAATATTGCACATTGGTTCACGAAAATATTTTCACGAAAAATATAGGACCACTATTGGTTCACGAAAAAATATTTTCACAAAAATATAAGTAATGCATTGTTCACGAAAAAATATTTCAAAAGATTGTCACGTTAAAAAAAATATTGGTTCACGGATAAAACATATTTTCACAAAAATATAAGTGACACATTGGTTCACGATAAAAAATATTTTTCACGAAAATATATTGGTTCACGATAAATATTTTCACGAAAAATATAATTGGTTCACGCCAAAATATTTTCACGAAAAATATATTGGTTCACGAAAATTTTCACGAAAAATATAAGTGACCACTATTTGTTTCACGAAAAAATATTTTCACGAAAAATATGTTGACCACACTTGGTTCACGAAAAAATATTTTCACGAAAATATAATTGGGTTCAGCAAAAATAATTTTCACGAAACAATATAAGTGACCCACTATTGGTTCACGAAAAATAATTTTTCACGGAAAAATGATAATTGGTTCACCGACCAAAATATTTTCACGAAAATAATTGGTTCCACGCCAAAAATTTTCACGAAAATTATATTGGCTTACGAAA